>PVLA01000635.1:395479-497189 GCA_004027455.1 Hydrochoerus hydrochaeris
TTCTTTGCCCATGCTTATCATAAATCCCTGTGTAAGGCAGAGGGGGGTCAGGCACTTGAGGTAAAAGGTTTCTTGGGGGCTTTAGTTTGTAATTTCTGATAGAGAAACTTCCCTGGATCAAGGGCAGTTGTCTCACAGGAATTTTGTAAATCCTCCTCCATGAGCTCTTTCATTTAAAGCTTTTGTATAAACTCTCTCACACTACTCACAGAAGGTAAAATTTCACAATTAGTTTTCACAAAGGGGTTATCTAGAGGGTTTCTAGTAACTCCTCTGGAGTTTCTATTTTCGATTTCATATTGAGTATTATATGAAAATATATATATGTGAATTACACAAATTACAATTATCAGTACAAAACATTCCAAGATCCTTGCGCCCAATTCCCACATGCGGTGTCCTTTTCCTGGAGAAGTGATTCCTTGAAGCGCTCTCCTCCATCCATGGACCTTGTCACAAGGCGTGGATGGACTAGGACGCAGCACGGACGGAAAAGGGTGCCGCACTTAGTCCTTATTCAAGTGTTGTAGTTAGTATGATAAGAGTTTTAGCTTGACATTGTAAAAATCCCTGCACTATGATTTGGAACATGAGTCAATAAGATAGATACTCATTTTAGATTGTGGTTGTGGCATTTGATTTTATGAATCTTGAGCACACTAATTCCTCATCATCTAGGTCAAAAATTTTAATAAAAAATGGGATTTCATTTTCATTCATAGTAAAACACAAAACAGTGTGGAATGCCTCTTGGAATATCTTTCTTAACATATATATATATATATATATATATATATATATATATATATAATAAACTGAAGGAACAAAAGTATATATGTAAAATATAAAATTATATATATAAATTCAATATGCTTCCATCTTTACTCATTGATTGCACTTTTTATCAGAGTCCATATTATTTGTTAAAATGATTTATACATATCAAGTATAGGATCCTTGAATACACAAATATTTTCATTTCCATAACTCCTACATGATATGGTCTACATAAAGTTTTATAGGTAAGCTAAAACTCTGAATAAACTCAGCAGAAGTAAGTTTATTAAAGCTGTAGCACCAATGTAAAATATTAGAAAAAATGATACATTACTCTGATTTATTTTTAAATACATTCATACACACGTAAACATTTCTTGTTTGAGTATAAATATGAGATCTTATTTACTGAAATTCTCTCAAACAGTAGGTGTGTCTAGTTTAATAAATTTTCAAATGTGTCTCTGATTCCTTTTTTATATTCTCTTTTTTTTATAATGAAAACATACTCTAGCTTGGTGATATTTCACATGTGATTGTTAGGTCTATTTCTATGTGGCCTATTGCAACAGGAATTATTCTAACTGCAATGGAATAAAAAATGTCTTTGGCATTTATAATTCCTTTCTCTCTGTCTCTCTCTATCTCTGTCTCTGTCTCTCTGTCTCTCTCTTGCAATCTCTAACACACACATGATAGACAGATAGATAGATAAATTTGTAAATTTTCAACACAGTGACATGGGATTAACTATAGCAGTAATAAACACCACCAGAATCTAGACAACACAGAAAAACAATATAATGCAAAGAACATCTGTGGTCCAACTCATTAGATGAGTGGAAAAGGAGCTTGCTCAAGGTATCAACTTGTTGTCATTGTCATTCTTTCAAGGCATCTGCTAAGGTCTTCTAGACTTTCATTTTACATTTGAGACTAGAACCCTAAGTGAAGAGAAGATATGTAGATCATGGAGAATGTTTTATATTCAGGTGTACAGTAGTTAAATGTCATATTAAATATATTCTTAGAAGAATACACAGAAATTCTTTAGTGTATATGTAGGGAGGCGTCATGCAGGGCAGGTAAAACATCTACTTAGAGTGTTCAAAGACTGTGCAGTTACTAATTTCCTTGATTTGTTCTTAGATCCTAATTAGAGGAATCTGGCATCATACATAGTGCAGAGGTTTGGAATTAAGAAAAATAAAGAAGTGGGACTTTTCTTTTGTCTGTTTGCTTATTACAAAGCTACTTGTGCTTACCTATAACACAGCTATTGTATTTGATGTTTGCCTGGTATGACTCTACATTATCTTGCATAACACTCATACTTTGCATTTCTGTCTTATTTTATTTTTAATTATTTTTATGAGTTTACTTTATTAGTTATTGCTTATATAGATCAGGCAATTCTACTCTTGATATCTGCTTTACTCTATATCTTGATATCTTGAACCTACTGGGTAAAAAACATGTGAACATTAGGGAGATAGATGGTTCTCAAAGACAACTTGAGCCTATCCTCATGAGTGAAATAAATAAGAATCATATTTATAAATATCACATTGTGTCTCTAGTGTAAAAAGTAATAAGAACTGTAGGAGCAATAAAACCCAAAATGTGTAATTGCTATTGTAAAAAAGAGAGGAAAAGAAAGTGCTCTAAAGGATATAACTGCATGTGTGTTTAAGTGTGTAGGATTGATAACCATATTACTAAGCTTTTTGTAGATGTAAGCCACTGTTTGAATGTCCACTTTTTATGCTTTAATTTTGTAACTTGAATAATTATTTCTAAAATGAAAACATAAAATTTATCAACTAGTGATTCCTTAGTGTTTATTTTTTTAATTCTATATTATTTCTATCCTTTTTTCTGTTTTGCTTTTTTTCTCATTAATAAAATTTTTGAAAAAAGAGACAGAGGGAGAGGAAAGGAAGGGAGAAGGGGTGGAAAAGGGAATTGGAATGTGTTACATACATTCATCCTGTCTTAGTTACTTTTCTCACTGTTGAATGAAAATACTCAACACCTAAAGTTAAACAAGGAAAGGCTCACAAGTTTATGTTTGTGCTTGGGTGGTTCCAAGGCTGGCATGGCAGAGGGACATTGCAGAGGAGCAACAGTCCATGGCAGGCAGTAAGGCAGCACACAACAAGTGATAAGTAACAACAAGTAACAACATTTTTCTGTACCTTATACCCTGTCAGGCTACTCACCCTTAGGACAGACAGCATGAGGAAGCCTCACACACAACATGAGGAAGCCTTAATCCCAGCACCAGACCTTGGATCAATTTGAGAATCACATCCTTGATTCCAGCAGCACACACCAGCCACCTCCAAAAAGCCCCACCTATAGCTCTCTAAGGCTTTGGAAGACATCTGTATAAAAGAAATAAACACCCACTTCCCATGAAGAATGTAAACATATACTACATACACATACTAAGAAAATAAAATAATAAATATTTGAACAAATATCTTGTTTTTATGCCTATTGCTAATTTGACAGAACAACATTGTTTCTGTACTTTGAAAAAAAAATTCTTAGAATCAACCTAGAATAGCAAAGGTAATTCTGGGCAACAAAGGCAAGGCAGGAGGCATCTCAGTTCTTGACTTGAAACAGTACTATAAAACCACAGTGATAAAATCAGCATGGTTCTGGCAAAAGAAATAGACCTGAGGATCAATGGAACAGATTAGAAGATCCAAGCACAACTACAAAGACACTCTGCCACCTAATATTTCACAAAGGGGCTAAATATGTCCACTGGAAGAAAGACAGCCTCTTTAATAAATGGTGCTGGAAAAATTGGCTCTCCACATGCCAAAGACTGAAACTAGATCCAAGCCTATCACTATGCACACAGCTAAAGTCCAAATGGGTCAAAGACCTAAATATTAAAACAGAAACACTAAATCTACTGGAAGACAAGGTAGGTAGAAGTCTTGGAGACATAGGGATAGTCAGAGAATTCATGAACAAAACACAAACTGCACGGGAAACACTTCAAAGAATCAACAACTGGGATCTCATATTATTAAAAAGTTTCTGCACTTCAAAAGAATCACCAACAGAGTGAAAAGAAAACGCACAGAGTGGGAAAGAATTTTAGCCAGCAACCCCTCAGACAAAGGACTTATATGCAGAACATATAAGGAAGTGAAAAACATCAAGACCCCCAAATTCAAAGACCCTCTCCAAAAATGGGCCTCTAAGATGAACACACAGTTCTCAGATGAAGATATACAAATGGCAAATAAATACATGAGGAAATGGTCACCATCACTGGTCATTGGAGAAATGCAAATTAACAGCATTGTGATTTCATCTCACTCCAGAAAGAATAGTTGCCTTCAAGAAGTCAACTGATAACAAATGTTGGTGAGACTGCGGGGAAAAAGGAACACTGCTCCACTGTTGGTGGGAATGTAGACTGGTGCAACCACTATGGAATTATCACAGTGATATATGTGCACTCATGTTCATAGAAGCACAATTTTTAATTGCTACATCTTGGAAACAACTGAGATTCCCATCAACTGCAGAGTGGATGAAAAAGATGCGGTATTTTTATACAATGGAATATTACTCAGCTATAAAAAGGATTATCTTGAGGCCTTCATAGGTAAATGGAGACAACTTGAAACTATCCTCATCAGTGAAATAAATAAGAATTGTATTGATAAATATCACATTGTGTCTCTAGTGTAAAAAGTGATAAGAAATACAAGAGTAATAAAATCCAAAATGTGTAATTGCTATTGTAAAAAAAAGAGGAAAAGAAAGTGCTCTAAGGGATATAACTGCATGTATGTTTGAGTGTGCAAAATGGATGACCATATTGCTGAATCTTTGAGCAGAATGGATGACCATATTGTTGGATCTTTGTGCAGAACTCTTTTGCAGTCTCACTGTTTGAATGTCTACTATGTATCCTGTAATTTTGTAACCTGAACAACTACCTCCAAGATGACAATATGTAATTTATCAACTAGTGATTTCTTAGTGGTTTTTTTCTTTTCTCTTTTTTTCTTTTAGAATTCTGTATTGTTGCTACCCTTTTTTCTGTTTTGCTTTTTTTCTCTTTAAACAAAATTTTGAAAATGTGCAATTGTTATTGTAAAAAAGAGAGGAAGTAGGAAGTGCTATAAAAGATATAACTGCATGTATATTTAAGTGTGTAGGATTGATAACCATATTTCTTAGTTCTTTTTGGATTGTTGAACAGATCTGTTTGCAGTCTCAGTGCTTGAATGTCCACTTTGTATGCTTTAATTTTGTAAATTGAACAACTATTTCTAAAAGGACAATATGTAATTTATCCACTAGTGATTTCTTACTGTTTATCTTTTTTTAAATTCTGTAATATTTTTACCCTTCTACCCTGTTTTTTTCCTTTAAATAAAAAAAATTCATAGAATCCTCATCCCTGTTTGCTTATAAATTGTAATTTGGCAGTCAGAGAAAATGCGTCAAGATTAAAAGGTCAGCTGAAATGAAAGGTCTATTATTTTCTAGAGCCTGACTCCTGTTAGGCACGTGAGAGAAAGAGAGGGGCTAGCAGATTCCAAGCAAGTTTTATTACAAATATCATGTTAAAGGCATGGGGGAACTTCTCAAAGGTTCTTGAGATTTGTCATGGATTGCAGATAACCTTTTTGAGAATTGTTCAGTTTGATAATTCAGGCTGAGACCTTTAAACCAGCTGGGGACTTTCAGGAGAATTTTCTGCCACCTTTATGTCCACCACATACATCGAACAGTCTAATAGTCAAGTAAGCATTATACTATTTTTCAAGCACTTACCACAGCAATTTTCTAATAAAAGATCATCAAAACATACGATTATTACTTTTACAAGATAAAATAACAAGAAATATAAATTATCAATAAGATAATGAAAGGGAAAGAATGTGCTCTAAAGGATATAACTATGTATGTGTAAGTGTGCAAGATAGATAACCATACTATGAAGTTTTTGTTAGTTCATCAAACATAATGATTTTGACTGTCACTGTTTGATTATCTGTCCACTATTTAAGCTTTGATTTTGTGATTTGAGCAACTACATCCAAGATAACAATATGTAAATTATCAACTAGTGATTTCTTACTGTTTTTTTAAATTCTGTATTATTTCTACCCTTTTTTCTGTCTTTTTTTCTCTAAATATAAACGAAGTATAAGGATGAAAATTTTATCAAATTTATTCAATAGAAGAATTAACTGGTTGAAATGACATCCTCCTGAATGACAAGGGTTAGGCAGTATGGAACAAGTGAGCTGCCCAAATCATGCTCAGGGTAAACTCAGATGGTTAAATTAACATACACAGAGTACATAAGGTGGTTTTTATTTTCTGGACTGATAATTTCAACAGAGGATTTAGCTTAAAAGAAAATATTTTATTATAGTTGCTTCAGTATTAGGAGAGTTAGAAGGTAAGAGCAGACTTAATTATTCCTTAAATAACTATTATTCCATTAGCCATATGATCTCCATAACCATGCTGTTGGTATTTTAACTATCTGCAGTTATCACTTGAGATAATATACATGCTCTTTAGTTTTTTTTTATTTTTTCCAATCATTTCAGAAAATATGTTTGCTTTTTACTTTGTTAGTGAACTTAAAAAAAATTATTGTGAGATGCTTTAGATTATCTAGGAAGCTTTTCTCCATTCTTCTGTTTCTGATATCTCCCAAGAATTCCATTGCTATACCTGATCTACATGACTTTACATTTATTAGATCATTTCAGTGACATGGAGGAAGGTGAATGGTGTATCAGTCTTGCCTAAGAAAAGCCTAGCACATTAGGAGAGTTCTAGTGTGTGTGGATCACTGGCAGTTAAGCTACAAGCTGAGGAGGAACAAACTTCCCTGAATATGGTTAGAACTTTCAATAGTCTTGCAGGTTGCACAGAATTAAAAGGAAGTCTTCCCTCATTTTAGAGTTGCTCTGATCACTGCCATCACCTTTAGATGTTGGTATTATGTAGAAATTCTTCAGCTTTACAATGCAGCATCTTCTGCCTTCCTATGCTGATTCTGACCTCCGAAAACAGACTCATATCAGTGACTGTGGTGGAGCTTTCAGGTTCTCAGCCTTCCACTGCAAATTTGACTCTTCCAACCCTGGTCATTTAAGATATTATATTACTGTCTCTGATCTGGCAGGTAGACATGAGGACTCCTCCATTTCCGTACATTATGTATTTGCTTACAAATAAATTTCTTGTGAGATTATACACATCTTTGACTATTTTTCTAGTAAACCATAACTAATGCAGATTTTAGTACCGTGAGTGCAGCCATTGCTGTGAACATATCTGACCACGTGATTTGTAAGGCTTTGGATCTCGTTCAAGGGAAGAATTTGGAAAGCTTTGCAGATGCCTGCTAGAGTAGCCTCAGAAAGCTGTAAATTGAGCTTAATGAGCAGTACTGGTCAGAATGAAGAAGGCCGGAATGTTTATAGAAATGCAGATGGTAAAGACCAGACTCATGAGAAATCTTTATATTTTACTGATATCTTGATAGTTTTTGAGAGACTGCGATTAGGGGCAGTGGGTGAATTAATGAGGTGAAGAAAATTTCAAAGTATCCAAATATTCTAACTGTGAAATACATACTGCTGGAATATTTCAGTAAGGTTTATAGTGACTATCAGGAGCACAATCACTTTTAAAAGCTTATAATTTCACCAGAAAGAGCCATCATAATTGAAGCAAGAAAGCATGGTGCTGAAACATTTAAAGAAAGTGAAGTACTTTGCGTCAGGATAATAAAAAGGAAGCACTGAGGACAAGACTCCAGCATTCCAGTGACGAAGGACCAGAGAGTGAACAATTTTACTTTGAGAAGATAGTGCCGTGGTACCATGGTAGAAGAGGGATAGCTAAAGCTTTGGATTACTGGCATTTGTTCCACAATGCTCAACTATCCGGATACTCAGATACCTATGAAGACATGATCCAACGGGATCTGGCTACTGCTTGGCCAATAGTAGATCTTATTGCCATCTATAAGGAATTTGTTATCTAGGCATGCAGCATGAAAGAGTTGGGGAATTCAAGAGGCTTTTATCCAGATATTAAGAGAAGGAGCTAGAGAGAGTATCTATAAGGGAGAAGTTAATGGAGCTATGAGGGTGACATCTAAATTTCAGTAAAGAACCCACTACATTAGCAAAGGCAGGGCAATGGAAGTGCTGAGGAAAGTCAAGGGCAGTGGGCATGAGCAGTCTCCCCAAGAGAGAGGCCATAAGGAATGCAACTGCTGTATAATTGTGGTCACCCAATTCCTTTGGAAATATTACTTTCTTGCTACAAGTTGGTCTAGATCTGAACTTGCAATTACAGGATTAATGTTTACCCTAAATTTAGGTCTTGCTTTTGTCTGATTGCTTTCTAGTCTTCTGTTTCTCCTTTTGGAAATGAGAATCTTAGCCATTGTATGCTGGTAGTTATCACTCTTTTGTAATAGGGGCTCATGTCTGAGAGTTGATCTTGAGTCTGAAGGAGAGTTTGGATTTGAGTTTTTCAGCAATATTAGAGCTGTTGAGTTTTAGTGGCTGCTAAAAATGGGCTAAATATATACTGGAAAAAGAAATACACCTGAGTGCCCCTCCCTCTCACCTGGAAGATCTCATCAGCCAGGAAAGACTTGGCTGCAACTTCCCCACACTCAGAAGACCTCAGCAAAGAAGTGACCCTTTTTTGCTCACCAAGATTACCTCACCAAGATTACCTCAGCAGCCAGTGGGACCGTCAGCATACCCTTCCACCAACTACAGTACCTTAGTAGGCTAGTGGGAGCCTAAGTGATCCCTCCTCTCACCCAGAGGAACTTTATGGGCTACCAAGAGTACAGATAAATCCTTTTTCCATACAGAGAACCCCAGATGCTCCAGTGAGTGTGCTGACAAGTCCTCCCCCAAACCAGAGGAATCCAACTGGGCCTGCAACAACCCTAGTGACACAGTAGAGACCCAGCTGGGACACACCCCATGGACAGGTTGGCCTAATGGCCTGAAACAGTCTGAAGCTACATTACCAATAAGAGCTAAGTGTTGGTTCACAACAACACTCCTCTACTAATCAGCCTAGGAAAAATATAGGATTCAGGCAACTGGCCCACAGGACCAATTCAGGTGACTGCCCTCCCACACAGTGTAGGACACAGCATCTAGGTCAACATGAGCCACAGAATAGGACCCAAAGATACACAATGGACAATCAAGACTACTGGGATTGGACAGACCAAAATATTAACACAAGCAAAAATGACAAAACAAAAAAAGCAAAATGCAATCTCCAACACCCAGCCCATCTGGATTGAGTTCAGGAGACACAGAAATCAAGGACATTAAAAGTCACACACCTGAAATATTTGAAAAGTTAGAAAATGAAACTTAAAAATAAATCTGTGAGTATCTAGAAGAAATCAGGTTACATATAATCTCTCAAGTAAATAAAGAAATGAAAACTTAATTAGTTACTCAGCAACCTAAAGAAGACATTGCTTAAAAAGAACAAGAGCTTGGGAAAATGGTGGAAACCTTAATGAACAATATAGGAAAGAAATGTAACACATGAAACAAAGTCAAAAAAATTATCCAAAAAATTCAACATTTCATTAAAGGCTGGCAAAACTGCTTGAGCAAAACTGATGATAGTCCTTCAGACCTTGAAGACAGGATTGCAGCTAATGATCATGAAAGGATTCTGAAAATAACAAGGCACCATGAAATAACAATTTGACAACTCCAAGACAATGCAAACAAAAGCAATATAAAACATTATAAGTGCAAATGACAATGCAGAAGATAATGCAAATGGCATAAAACTTTTACTTGCAAAATTAATAGCAGAAAATTTCCCAAGCATGGGAAAAGAAACTGGTCTACAGATAAATGAGGCATTCAGAATTCCACACTGCCATAAACAAAATAAACCTACACCCAGACATATAATAATCAAGATCCCAGAATTTCTGCATAAATACAGAATACTGAAAAGCTGTTAAAGAAATGGCTGACCTATCAAGAAAAATCCATTAGAATCATGGCTGACTTCTCAACATAAACCCTCAAGTCAAGATGAGATTTTAGTGAATTATTTCAAGCCCTGAAAGAACATAACTTTTGACCCAGATTGAAGTACAATGCAAAAATTTCTTTCAAAATTAATGGATAAAAAGATACTTTCCTAACAAAGAACAACTGATGAAATGCATGCCCACCAAACCAATCCTGAAACCAAGCACTGAGAGACTTTCTAGATAGAAATAAAAATTATCACAATTTCAGAAAAAGAGAAAGAAACCACCAGGCAAGGCAAGCAGTTAAACAAAGGGGTAAAACAGGGGACAAACAAAAGGAAAAATAACATGACAAGTTTAAATCTATATATATCAATTATAACCATCAAAGTAAATGACCTCAAATCACCAATTAAATTAAAATACATTGTCAGAATGGATCAATAAAGAGGCTCCAAAACTATGATATATGCAAGAAACACATCTAACTGAAAAACACAAAACTCAAAGGATGGAAAACAATATTCTATGCAACAGAAACCCAGAAGAGAGCAGGTGCATTTACTCTCTTTGCAGAAAATGTGAATTTCAAAACAAAAATGATGAAAAGCATTAAAGAAGGTCACTACATACTTGTTAGGGAAAAGATCACGAGGAAATGATAACAATCATAAATACATATGCACCCAATACAGGAGCACCCAGCTATATAACACAAACACTAATAGACATGAAAAATAAAACATGCAATACACAATTTTAGTAGGAGATCTTAATACCTCATTGTCACAAAGAGATAAATCAACTAGGCAAAAAGCTATCAAACAACAGAACCAAATCAAACCTGTGAACAATGGACTTACTATGTGTTTACATAGTGTTTGTCAATGACATCAGAATACACATTTTCTCAGATGCACATGGCTATTCTCTAAAACCATATGTTAGCCCATAGAACATGCTTAAGTAAATGCAAAGAAATTGAAATTATCCCATGGATATTATCTGTCGATAGTGCCCTAAAATAGGAAATAAACATCAAAAGAAACTCCAAAAGCTACATAAACATATAGAAATTAAATAACACACTCCAGAAAACTGATGGGCTACAAATGAAATTAAAAAAATTAAACAATATGTACAACTAAAGGAAAATTCAGGTACAATACACCAGAAAGTGTAGAACACATTGAAAGTGGTCTTAAGAGGAAAATATATAGCAATAAATTCTCACATCAGGAAAACAGAATGAGTACACATAAATAACCTAATATGGCACCTAAAGCTTCTAGAAAAAGAACTAGTGAAGTCCTAAGCTCATAGAGGTAAGAAATTACAAAGATCAGAGCAGAAGTTACCACAATTGAGACAAAGAAAATGATGTAAAGAATTAATGAATCAAAGAGTTGGTTCTTTGAAAAAAAAAAGATAAACCCCTAGCCAACATTATAAAAAAAGGAAAGAAAACCCCTCAAATTTATTCAATGAGGAATGAACAGAGTGAAATTAGTACAGATGAGAAATTCAGAAGATTATCAACACCTATCTTGAATATCTTTAATCCCATAGGCAGGAAAACTCAGAAGAAATGGACTGATTCATGCAAACATGGAAATACCAAAACTATATCAAAAAGATATAAAAATTTTCAATAATCCAATATCAGTTACTGAAATTGAAGATGTAATTAAAAACTTACCAATAAAAAAAGCCCAGGTCTTGATAGATTCATGGCTGAATTCTACAAGAAATTTTAAAAAGAGTTAATGCCAACACTCTTAAAACTCTTTAATGAAATTGAAGGGGAGGCAATTCTCCTAACTCAGTCCTAGAGACCAGTATTACTCTGATACCTAAATCAGAGGAAGAGCCAACCAGAAAAGAAATCTAACTATAGGCCACACTCTCTGATGAACACTGAAGCAAAAATTCTCAACAAAATACTAGCAAACAGAATGCAGCAAATTGCCAAGATTATACACAATGCCAAAGTTGGATTCATGCCAAGAATGCAGGGATAGTTCAACAGATGCAAATCAATAAATGTAATACAGCGCATCAACAGAGCTAGAGAGAAAAATTACATGATCGTCTCCATAGATGCAGAAACAGGTTTTGACAAAGTCCAATAAATGCTCATAATAAAAACCCTTCAGAAACTCAGAATACATGGTGTCTATCTCAATCGCATAAAGGCCATCTATGACAAACCAACAGCCAATATTATAGTAAATGGGCAAAAATGGAAAGCTTTCACTCTAAAATCAGGAACAAGAAAAGAATGTCCACTATCACCACTCCTATTCAATATAGTTCAGGAAATACTACCCATGCAATCAGACAAGAGAGAAATAAAAGGAAAAAAGATAGGAAAGGAAGAAGTTAAATTGTCAGTATTTGCAGATGACATGATACTCTATATAGAAGACCCAAATAACTCCATAGAAGACTACTAGAGGTAAAAAATTCAGTAGCGTAGCGGGATACAAAGTCAACACTCAAAAATCAATAGAATTCATGTACACAAACAAAATCTCCATGAGAGAGAAATTATAGAAATATTGCCTTTTTCAATAGCATTTAAAAAAATGAAATAGTAGGAATCAACCTAACCAAGAATGCAAAAGACCTATATGCTGAAAATTATACTACTCTAAAAAAGGAGATTGAAGAGGATATTAGAAAATGGGAGGATAATATTTGCTCTTGGCTAGGAAGAACCAACATTGTGAAAATGGCCATACCCCCAAAACTGTTATACAGATTTAACACAATCCCAATTAAAATACCATTAACATACGTTACAGATGTAGAGAAAACATTCCTAAAACTCATTTGAAAACAGAAGAGATCTAGAATGCAAAGGTAATCCTAGTCAATAAAGGAAAGGCAGGAGGCATCACAGTCCCTGACTTGAAATTATATTAACAAACTACATCACTAAAATTGGCATGGTACTGGCAAAAAAAATAACTAAATGAAATTGACATGAGGATCAGAGGAACAGATTAGAGATGCAGGTACAATTATAAAGATACTCAGCAGTCTTATCTTTGACCAAGGTGCCAAACATGTTCAATGGAAGAAAGATAGCTTCTTTAAATGGTCCTGGAAAAATTGGCTCTCCACATGCGAAGACTAAAACTTGATCCATGTGTATCACCATGCACCAAAATGGATCAAAGTTCTAAATATTAAGACAGAAACACTAAATCTACTGGAAGGCAATGTAGATAGAAATCTTGACATAGTGGTAAGGCAAAGACTTCACAAACAAAATACGAACTGCATGGGAAGTACTTCAAAGAATTAACAACTGGAATCTTATCTTATGAAAAAGTTTTTGCACTTCAAAATTAACCATCAACAAAGTGAAAAGGAAACTCACAGAGTGGGGCAGGGGGGGAAACTTTAGGTCATTGTTCCTCAGACAAAGGACTTACATGTAGAATATATAAAGAATTTAAAAGCATTAGGTCTCCCATATTCAAAGACCCAATCCAAAAATGGTCATCTGAGATTAACATGCACTTCTCAGATGAAGAAATACAAATGGCAAATAAGTACATGAATAAATGTTCAACATCACTGGTCATTTGAGAAATTCAAATTAAAACAACATTCAGACTCTATCTCACTCCAGAAAGAATGGCTATCATTAAGAAGTCAATCAATAAATATTGTTAGCACGTTATGGAGAAAAAGGAACACTTTTCCATAGTTGATGGGAAGATAGACTGGTTGGTATGGTCACTGAGGAAACCAGTGTAGAGATTCCTCAAAACACTAGGACTTGAGGTCCCATTTCATTGAGCTATTTTCCTTCTGGGTATTTTATCAGGAAAATTGAAAACATCATGGCACAGCAATACATGTGCATTCATGTTTATAGCAGCACAATTTATAAGATCTAAATCTTGGAAATAACCCAACTGCCCATCAAATGAGAAACTGATAAAAAAGGATGTGAAATTTTCATACAGTGGAGGGTTTCTCAGATGTAAAAGATGATAAACTTGTCACTTCTATATATAAAATGAATGCAACTAGAGATCATACTCATAAGTGAAATAAATCAAACTCGCATGTATAAATATCATATTGTCTCCCTAGTGTCAAAAAAGAAAGAGTAATAAGATGCAAAGTGGATAGCAAATATTGTGAAAATGAAAGGGAAATAAAGTGCTCAAAAGGAAACATCAACTGGGATAGGAGAAAGGAGAAAAAAAGAAGGGAGAAGATTATATGTATATAAGTATATATGTGCGTGTGTATTTATATAAGACAGATAACTACACTACAATTTTCTAGAAGTTCATAAAAAAGAATATTTTGTGTTTTCACTGATGGATTTTTTTTATGCCTAAATCTTCTAATTGGAACAACTACTTTTAAGATAATAATATGGAATATATTAACTAGTGTTAATTGCCTGGGTTTTTTTGAAATTCTACATTGTTTTATCCTTTTTTGTTTTGTTTCTAAAATTAAAATATGCTTTCTGGGGCTGGTAATACTGGCAAGCACAAGGTCATGAAAACAAAAGAAATGTGCACGAATATGTTGTGGGCCAATGACTGACTGGTTTAGATCATGCATGTCCCCAAAGCCATTATGGTCTAAGAAGCTGGGCTTTTTGTAGGTGATGACATCACAGGAGTGATGTCGCTGACTTGCTGTCAGGAGGCAGAGTCTGGCTATACAAGTTGATCACTAGGGGCATGGCCTGACAGAATTTAGTACTCAGAGAGGGACTGTGCCTATATCTATACCTGACCATGTGGATCAGGAGTCTGGAATGGCTTATGGGAAGAGTTTGGACAAAATCAGAAATGCTACCAGAAAAAATAACACTGGAATAACTTTGACTGTACTGTACGGGAGATTCTGGTCAGAGCTCAGAGGATCACAAAGCCACTAAAGACTAATCTCTGGAGGTTTTTGCTGGGAGGAAGGATTGTACTGGCTGCTGGACTCCAGATAATGTGTTGTGCCTTTTTAGGAAGTTTTCTCCCATTTTGCTCTTGTCCAGCTACTTTGCTTGAGACTGAATTAAGGGCAGTGGAATAATTAACCTTGCAGAAGGAATTTCAAGCCAATTAAATATGAAGTAATGGCATGGTTATACTGAGCTCTTTTTAGTCAGATTTATATTAATAACTAGGAGATAAGAGCCCAGCAGAATGATTTAAAATGTTGTGACTTTGACCAGAAATAAAGATCTAATAAAGTTGTTGATTGAAAAAGACAGAAAAGATAGAATATAGGAAATGTTAATTACTGAGAAGGAACAGGAGAATAGAAAAGATGGCCTGTGGGAATCGTAAGAAGCAGCAGGACTCCACACTTTAAAGACTCAAAATTCCAAAAGTGGAAGATTTTGCTTTGAAAATAGAGTCCCATAGTATCATGTTCCGAAATGGAAGTGGCCTATGGAGGTTTCTCACCAAGATTTAGCTCATCAGCAGTTTATCCTTAGAGCAAGGAGAGAAGGAAACCTGATTACTTCTTCAGCAGGCAGCAGACCTTGTGGTAGTGATTTTAGGTGCATACAGATTGCAAGATTTGTGCTGTCAGAACGTCTTTCATGCAGATTTCAGAAGAGGGCATAGGAGGCAATACAGTGTGCCCTAAGGGGACAATCTATGAGGCTGTGCCTGTGAAGTCAAAATCAACCAGAGACCCTGGAGTTTTTGGGAAAACTGGAAAATGGATTATCTGAGGAGAACAGTAAGGAAGGAACACAGGGAGCCCAAGTGAGAATCCAAGGGAGCTATAATCACCATAAGTTCCATAAGGACAGAACCACCCCAACCCTTTGGCATTCATAACTTGTCACAGTTTGCCTCAGATGCTGCACATGGAAACACAGGGTACAATGTTTTCCTTGTTGGGTTTTGAATTTACTTTGGTTCCATTGCTCTGTAGCATTTTGTTTGTAGCAATTGGAATGAAAATGTTAATCTTGTGCCATTGAATGTTGGAAGTATTTTATTTTCTTTTCTTTTCATTCCATAGGGGCTTGAAACTAGTAATTTGCCCTAAATTTCGGAAGACACATGGAATTTGGACTTTCAACAATGATGAACCTGTTAGGACTTTGACAACTGTTGGAAATGGACTAAATGCCTTTTGCAGAAAGGAATGTGCATGAGTCTTTAGAGGACCAGATTTGAATTTGGTTTGGGTCTAAAAGTGCCCCTAAAAGCCTCATGTGTTTCTAGGGCTTTTTAAGAAGTGGCTGGATCTACAGTGTGTGATGCTGGGATTAAGAGTGTCCTCTGATTGGTTTTGCTCTGTCCTTAAACCACCTGTGTAGGTGGAAAGCCACTGCTAAACTCAGTTGCTTTTGCTGTCTTCCACTTTTGTGAATTGTTGCCTTCTGCCATGTGCCACCCTGCCTTGGAGTCAGTGGATTACGGAATGAAAACTATACAAATTATGAGCTAATAATCCTTTCACTTTTTAACTTTGGATGCCAGGCATTTTGCCTCAATAAGAGAGAAAAGTAACTAAAACAAAGAATGTATGTCATTTCAAGGATTGTCTCTGCATTGTCTGCTTTCTGGCCACTATGGGATTGGCATCTTTTCATCTATTATGCCCTTCTGCCATTCTTTTTTCTGTTTTAGAGCTGGCTAACCATGGTCTGTATCCATGAACCAAAATAAATATCTCATCCTTTGAGTTATGAATTGCAGTATTATGTCTCAGTGACAGAGAGTAACCAAGACAAGAAAAAATAAATTCATGGGTTTACTAAGGCACTTTGAACGGAAGCCAAGCCTGTACGCTTAAACTTCTTACCGCATACTGTCAGATTATATATATATATATCCTTTAGTCAACTAACTGTAATAGATGGTTCATAATCCTTGATTTTCTCCTAAACCTCAGGATATACTTTGGTAGATTATGAACAATGAGATGGCTTTAAATTAAAAAAAATCTATAATGATAATGTTTTATATATTTCAGAGGAACTAAGAAAAAGATTTTGAATGCATTTACATAAAGAAATAAGTACATGAAGAGATTGATATGTTTACCCTGAACATCACACAATATCTCCATATATCAAAGCATCACACAATACCCCCAAAATATGTAGTTTGTGCATATCATTTAAAAATTAAATCTAGTGAAATGAATGTAGTTTTTTTTAATTTAATAGAAAACGAAGGCTATTGTGTTATGTTATTATATGACACATTGATATGGAATAGTGTTGGAAATGCTTTTATATTAGTAATTTTAATGATATTGGGAATGAACATAATAGTAATAATGTTTAATTTATTTGGAATACATCCACATATATAAAATCCACATCCAAATATTATTTTGTATATTTTTAGCTTCAATTTTTGTTTCTTATGGAAACTGATGTATGAGTTCCTAATAAGGAAAAATTAAATATAGAAAAATACAAAAATAAATTCTAAAATATACAATATGACTAAGGCTTATTATCACATTCTCTCATTCTTGTAATTATGCTTTTATTGTTCTGATTCTTTTCAATTGTATTGTTGCTTTAACAATCCCAGGACACTTGTGCAGGTAAATATTAACTAAAATGTGTAGAACAAACAGCTGGAGGAATTAACAAATAATCAGAAGAGAACAATGTGAAAACAGCAATAACATCATGGTATTTTTGAAAGGTTATATAGTATTTTATCAGAAAGTAAGCCTACTACTAGTGTGACTAATTTTGACCAAGCTAGGCTTTCATAAAATTCAACATATATTAGCATTTATTGTGTGTCTGTGAACTTCAAATTAACTTCTATATTTGACACAAAAACTAGTGTTTGCTTATTGTTAAGTGTCAACAGATAATGCACTGTTTCTACTTTGTTCTAACAACACCTCATCGTGTTGATAGGCTTATTTCATTTACTCTTTTACTTAAAGAAAATATATTTTGTGTCTTCTTAACTCATGACTTCTCCATAACAAATAAATATGGAAGAGTGAATGTATTTGGTTTTTTGTGGCAAGCATATTAATCTCATCTTTTAGAATTCAGTTAGAAGTATTCTATATTTCCTGTTGTTGCATTGGCCAGGTTCTCATTCTATCTCACCTACATAATTAGAATAGCCTCCTGATGGTTCTTCCTGGAGATCATCTCTCATTCTCTCATTAATAATGAGTGTTCTGTGCTTTTAGCAAGACTCTTTGTTCTTTGAAAATTTCACAGAATTATCATC
This sequence comes from Hydrochoerus hydrochaeris, assembly GCA_004027455.1. Taxonomy (NCBI): domain Eukaryota; kingdom Metazoa; phylum Chordata; class Mammalia; order Rodentia; family Hydrochaeridae; genus Hydrochoerus; species Hydrochoerus hydrochaeris. Next base: position 413,531 of record PVLA01000635.1, read on the forward strand.
TGACTTAAATATTTTGTTTTCATGTACTCAAATAGTGTGTTTCAAAGTACATTGCAAGGACTATTAAGGACACTTATTTATTTATTTAACAATAGCTGCTATGACTTGGAATGTTACAAGTTGTGAGAATGAAGTCATACACAAAGCAGAGAAAATAAGCAATTAGACACTGATGGTGTTTTGTTCAGTCAACTTGGCTAGTGTGCAGAGTCCTGTTTTTCAAGTAAGCACCAATGTGAGCATTGAATAAATGTATTTATATATGTGGTTAGCTATGCAACTTTATTACATATAAATTTATAGTCATGTATATATTTATACTTTTTATATAATCAAAGTATTTGATACAACTGAAGTAATATAAATAATAATAATTGATATAAGTGAAGTGTAATAGCTCCATCTATAGCTCTGTATATATTATGTATATAATAAAAATGTTAGTCATGCTTTATTTATAATTTTCTGTTTTCTTCTGGTTATATTATTAAAATATCACTGGTATATGACAAAATAAAAAGTTTTGAAAATCTGAAATAAATAAGTAATGAAATGTCAAGGATACAGGAGGAGTAAGAAAAAATTTTAAAGTCTTGAATAAGTGAATAGTGAAATTAACAAGAGAATTTTATTATGCTTAGTGCTGTTATTACAATGAATCACAATAGAAAGTTATTGATTTTGTTAATGATTCTTGTTTGTATTTTAACAGTAATGTTTTATGTTTACTACTTATATTGTTTAACTTTTGCCAGAGAAATTTACTTCTTATAATTGGCACAGAATTTGCTCATATTTATATAAATAATTTTAATTAAAATGATGCTGGTAACATTAGAGGACATTTCTTGAATGCTAGGATCATATTAGACACTTTAAAAACCATCACAAAATATTATTTTACCAAATCATCAGAATAATATTTTGAAATACTTCCTGTGGCTTTTATTTTCCAGGCAAAAATCTAAAGCCTGGAGTGGTTCCATAATTTCCTTAAGATAGATCAGCTAGTCCAATACAGGCAGTATTTAAACCTCTTAACAAATAGGAGATTCAGCCCATTTCTGTGGCTATTTTTTGGCTCTCTCTCCCTTGACAACTCCTATGGGTCTCATTTTTCTTGAGACTAAGGTAGCATGAGTTATAATTACTCTGTGCAGTGCCTTCCTATTAATAACAGATGAAAAATCAATCTAAAAAGCAGTTCACCTGTGAACCCTTTACCAATTTGCCAGCTGGAATCAGTTAATTTTTTTTTTTTGTGAATCTTCATAACCCAGTACCTCAAAAGCACTGCATTACCATGGCACACACACTGGGCACGGTGGCACACTTCTGTTATCCTGGCTACTGGGAAGGCTGAAGCAGGAGGATCACAAATTCAAGGCCTGTTTGAACAAATTTGTGAGATATTTCTCAAAATAAAAAATCCCCAAGACAGTACTCTGTGTTACAATCACAAAAGTGAGCAGTGGAGCACCTCTTGGTTTAATGTACAATACTTCCTTTAAATAGGTAGTATGTCATATTAAAGTTTGGTCTTTTTCTTTATTTGGTTTAATGTTAACTCTAGGATCTGGAATAATGCCTAAAATTCAATAAATGGTAAATTAAGGTAGATTTCAAAAATTAAAACTTGAAATTTGTCATATTACCCAACTAGATGAAATACACTAAAAATGAAGAAGAGTAAACTTACGGCAGATCCATTGTGACCTGTCTACATTGCAAGACCCTGTGAGACTCACCGTGTCTTTTTTCTCCCTAAACTTAAGCTGTTTATTATCTCTCTTTTCTATAGTAATGACAATGAATTATGCCAAAGTGGAGTGGGCTCATGAGAAGTGAGCTCAGTTAATTTTTTTTTGTCTCACAAAATATTCAACATGTACTATTTTAAAGAACCTAGCCAAGGACCACACAGCTTTTAAGTTTTAGAATAACTGTAGCAGCAAGTATTACGTTTTCAAAGAGGGTTGCACAGATATTTATTCGATCCCAGACGTCCCCTTTATAAGGGAGGTCAGGACATTTCTGAGTGGGGACAGAGAGCGCCCATTATGTGTGTTTGGACCCCCTCAATCTGGTTGGACCATTGTTACTGACACAACTACAATAGTGGAAGTGCCACAGTGTGGCTTTGTAACTTTTGAGGCTGCACAATGTTGCTTGTGTCTGACATTCTAGTGCAACGGCTGCCCGCAGATCCCAGCCATCAGCCTGTAAGGAACCTGAAGTCACATGGAAAGGCCATGTGTAGGTAATCTAGCTGACAGCAAATGAGATGGTTGATGATGTCTCAGCATCAAGTATCAGACACAGCTGTGAAGAAGCATTCAGATACCAGCAGCCTTTGACCTTCAAAACTTCCAGCTGAGGGCACAGATGTCCTGCCACAGAGATAATTGATGCTCTCTCTAAATTCCTCACTAGAGTGAATTGAAGAAGTAATGAATGGTTACTGTTGATTTCAATCACTAATACGAATAATTTATTAAACAGCTATTTCAAAAACAATATCGCCAGCAATATACCTTATGTCATGATCAAACATACACACACATATCACTATCACTCTTTCAAATATATTTTAATAGTGTTATATTATGTTGTGTATCTAATGAATTTGAAATTATTATTGTGCACATTTATTCTATTTATTTTTTTAATTTTATGACACAATTTTGGCTCACAATTTAACTTGAGAAATATTTTTAATGTTTTTAAAATATGTTTAAAGGTAAATTGTAAACTGAATACTTTCTTAAAGTTAGACACATAAAGGTTATTGCTCTACTGCCATTCTAGAGAAATAAAATATCCTTATACTATATTCTTTCCGAAATCTTAGAGTAAAAGCTCTAAATTTATGAGCACATGGAATCTGAAACAAGTTTGAGTAGATTAGCTTTGAACTTCATGTGATAGCAACTACATTTTAAAAAGTTTATTTCATGCTAGGAAAAAAAATACCTCCTCTAATTCTAATTTTGGTGTCACTGCTGGTGTGAAATGATGGCTTCCAGAAAGGTTTTAAAGACGAAGACTTTTGTCTTCTTAAGACAGACTCTTCTTATTGTCCAAAGAAATTACAACTAAAGGGGCTAGGGATTTAGCTCAGCAGCATAAGCGCCTGCCTTGCAAGCACGCGGTTGTGAGTTCGATCCCTGGTACCGATAAAACAAACAAAAAAAAAAGAAGAGAAAAGAAATTACAACTAAAAACATCAGTAGGTAATCTCAGACCTCTAAGAATATTTCCAGTTTAGGACCATTACGTCTGCTTGTACCCCGGAGGAAAACGGAAACAACTGAACATTTAATATAAGCTCTTTTTACATTGTTGCATAAAATGACTTGAAAAAAAAAAAGAATAAATTCCCTGTTTTGCAAATTGTTTCAGACTTTTGAGAAGTTGAGAAAAAAAATGTTCTGAAACCGGAGAGTCATGCAAGGTCTTCTTATCTTGCCTGAAAAGAAAGATTTCAACTTTCTTCCCCTACTTAAATTGGCAGTGTTTGCCAAACGTGAAGGCCAGAGTCAGTCCACAGTAAATGTGCTATCTGCTGGGTGTAGCATAAGTGGGAGAAATATTTGCATTGCAAATGAATGACTAATATTCTCATTTATGACCAGTGCTCTAGTTTTCTTTTACATTTCCTTTTAGGTCTTTTAAAGTTTTAAAAATTGTTAAAAATTGAAAGTCATAACATAAAAATGTTAATTACATACTTTTCAAGATATTTTTAGATGTGCTAATGAAGCGGCAGTGATCGGTAAAAAACAGCAAGAGTCATTAAAAAATTAGATTTATTTGGCAATATCTATGGCATTGGCTAAGACTTTGAATTTTATCATTTTGAAAAGCATTTTTTCAATGTTACACAGCTTGCTTTGAAGTTAGCTTCACTTTTCTCCCCGTTCACAAACATATACACACACGCACTTCCCGGTTTGATGTCAGAGTAGCTTAAGTTTCTAGAATTTGAAAACAAAGCAATTTGAAATAAAGGAGAACTAAACAAATCAAAATTGACCAAAGTCACCATGAAGATTTAAGCTAGTAATAGAGTGAGTCAAGGGATGAGGCTGAACTTCAGAGTATGTTTTACGAAAGGAAATGTTGAAAGAAACTGCCGGCATGATCGTGTCCCAGTACATGAGGAACCACAGCAAAGCTAAGTAAGGAAAAATGGGGTTCATCAAGACAGAGGTTTGACTGAAGTGAGTGAAAGGAACTGACGAGGTAAATTTAATCCCACACGCCGAACATAGAGGCTGTTTGTTTGTCGTTACTCTATGTGCCTGGACAGTTGGAAATATCTATGTTGGTTTGGTGGGCAGGACTAGTTAATTTTGATTTGTTTGGGGCACTTCTTTGGTTTTTAGTTTCATTCTCTGTAATCTGTTTCTTCTTTCCTCTGAATGGCAGATTCAGATTAAACCATTGTGACTTGTGGTTGTGACTCACTTGTAAATTAGCTTTGCAGGTCACTTTGTATTTGTTTCAGTTCTAAAAATCGAAATAATGTTTTTTCAGTTCAAATGTGGACAAGGGGCACTGGGTGAAATAGAGAGAAAAACTGAGGTTTTTTGTTTTTCCAATATCAAATCAGTCCACATAATAGCAGTATTAACATCCCCCAAGCCACTTTTTAAGCAGGAAACTCTAAATTTGTCTAATATAGGAATAGTGGCATTTTAACAATTTTATTATTGTCAAATTTAAAATTAAACCATTTTCCATTTGTTTATCTGTTATGACACCCAGCAAAGCAAGCAATTATTTTTTTTTTTTGCCTATACATGAAAAAACTGAGATTAAGAATGTAAAATAAAAATGCCTTCACAGCTAAGAGGTACCAAAGTGAGATGATATACTTCCATTTCTACTTAGTAGCAAGTTCATAATTTTTCTTATATATTAGTTTACAATAAAGAAAGAATTACTTTTGTGGGGAAACATGCAAAAGAAACTCTTTTTCTTGTCTACTGTTTTTCTTACAAATTATGGAAACTATTTTTGATTTAAAAGTTTACAATTATTTTCCTCAAAGAAGAGTAAGTGAACAGTTTTCTTTTCAGATAGAATACATGATACTCAGTCAATAATTCTAGGTCTGATTCATGCAGCTGATGCTTTTAACATTTGACTTTTCTACACATACATGCTTATTTTACAGTAATACTTTTGTTGATTACTTCACACATTTCAGAGAATTCTTCAACATTTTAATCCTAGAATTTCACATAGTCAGCAAAACGGATCACAAGCAAATGCTTAATAAATGTGCATTTAGGATATGTGCTGTCAAAGTGAATATAAAATATGTATTTAGTTACTAGACTATTTAATGTTGATTCTGAATATTTATGTAAAGAAAAGTTTCACTCATTTCATGAGACTGGCAAGTACAGAAATACCTCTCTCTGTCTTTCTGTGTCTCTGTGTCTCTCTCTATTCAATGAAGTAAAAACTGAGTGAAATGTAGGATTAGGTAATATAGTAGTACAGAAAAAACTATAAGCAGATATCTTCACTTTAAAATATTTTTGCAGTGATATTTAATGGTTCTGCACAGCTTTTCTTTGAGATAAAAAACTCTCCATAGGATTCTAGGATTAAAAGTTTGGTACAAAGTAGTTTTTATTTGGAAACCACTGTCCAAATCACTTAATATTGGAAGTTGTAAATGCATGGGAGGTAAATGAGGTGAGACTGTGGCTCTTTTCAGCATGCCGGGAATGGAGTTATCCCACATGATATAAAACACTGTGACCAGAAATATTCTGAATTTGTTATCCCAACAGTGGACAAGCATCGGAGAAATCATCTAGGATGAAATTCAATAGTTGCATAACGTGGCAACAATTAAAGAGGAAGGATTTGTATCTTGAATTAGGGCTGAGGTACTGTTTAATTTTATTTTATTTTTTGTTTTTGTTTTTGTTGTTGGTACCGGGGATTGAACTCACGACTGTGTACTTGCAAGGCAGGCACTTATGCTGCTGAGCTAAGTCCCCGGCCCCTGTCTAATTTTAGATTAAGTATTCCACAGTTATGGATAATTCTTGTGAGTAGCCAACAGAAGGTTCCAGTCTTTATGTTAACATGCATGAAAGCAAAACATTTGGAAAAACTAAAATCTTTCCTTTATATTGTATTTTTCTCTGAGTTTATAGAATAGTTCATAAGAAAACTAAAGGAAAATTTTATTGTTAGTGTTTTGTGCAAGAATCTAACACTAAGTTTAAAAATTTTAAAAACTTTGACTATGTAGGTATTTCTTTGTTTAGTTTACTTCTAAAAACAACTTAATAAAGCAAGTATAATGTTTGCTGATTTAGTAACATCTGTCTGTTAACATTACAATGATTAATTTATCTACTGCCTATTTCTCATATATTTCTATCTCATACAAAATTACTTCCATTTCATTTTATTTTTTTCTTCTTTTTCATTTTAGATATGAAAATACCACGATTATTTTGTGCCAGGTTTCATAAGCTCTTGTCACACAAACTAGTAAAACTGAAAAAAAAAGCACATGTTCTCAGAGTCTTACCTTGTGACACCCTTCTTAAAAATTTGGGATACACAAAGCGAGCGACACGGATGGTAGATATGTAACTTTCAAAAACAGATACATCACCATTAGATCCTTTCAAAACATTAACTCCTCACCGGAAACATACTGGTCCCACCAATCTCGCCACTTTCTGAAGCAGTACTACCGTCTTCTCTCATGAAAGTCGTTAGTTGCATTAGGGTGGCTGCCTTGATGTCCAGAACTGACTCAAAATGTTGACTTTTTCTAGCCATTTTGACTCTGGGGCAGAGTCAGAAGTCACTTGCTGCAAGGTTTGCTGAATAAGGCAGACAAAGACACATATAATATTTCTAATGTTTTTATTGGACAGAAATTGCCATAAATTTTGAAGAATGAGGACGAATAAAAATATGATGAATGCTTAAATTTAAAAAATTATTATAGGAACACATATTGACATTAACCCTCCTTAAAATATGCCCCCTTGCTTCACATATACTTTTCTCATTATCAGCAATGTTCTTCTCACTGTAATTAGTTCTTTCTTCCTTTTAATTCAAACATTTACCTTACCTTTTGATTATGACTCATACTTGGTTTCTAGGTTGACATAAAGCATTCAAATTATTTTTCTCACAATAATTCTCGTAATTCTTTTAACATATTTTCTAATATTAAACAGATTCATCAGTTTTATTATTCATTGGCAAGTGAAATCTTTTGCTATTATTTTATATTTTGGTTGGCCAAATTGGGTAAATACCTAAGAAACTGCTCATGTGAATAATTTTCCCCATGTCTGTCAAAGTCATTTTTTGTTCTGTTATACATCATGTTTGCTGCCCTGAATATTTTTAGATATTTTCCAACTGCATTATTGCATGTTATTATGGTATTCTGAGGAATCTGAAGTCAGCCTTTATTTTCTCCCATTTTTTGCTTTGTGATTTAGGAACATATCTTAATGCGGTCCACTTGGAATCAATATTTTATCATACTGTCCTTTTTCATTTATGTTGGAATCTTATTTTACATTTTTGTATGACATTTCTTAAAACATTTATTTTGTCTCTAGGAATTATAATAAATGTATGCTTTTATGTGCATATTTTTCTACCAAGTATTTCCTGGGTTTGAGAGTTTACAGTTCATTTTTTTTTATAAATTTGCCATCTGAATAAATTTACCTTCTCCTTAGGCTTCTCTGCTTTTGCAGTTAATTTGCTGTAGGAGCACTTGGCCATTGTCTTTGATAAATTCACTTCCATTCAATTATAATATCTTACTTATTCATAACCCCATTTTCCCACTGAGATTTTTCTCCTTTTTTCTTTTAGTATAACTATGAAATAATTTTTATTATTCATAATAGAAATTGTCTCAATTCTATATATAAATTTGAATAGATATTGGTATATTAGTTTTAATAAACTCCATAGTTTACATTGTTTTGCTCTTTTTATGAAGTTCTTTAGGTTTTGACAGTTACATGATGTAATGTATTCACTATTTCAGCATCATTCAGAGCAGTTTCACCAAACTAAATATCCTCTATGCACCGCCTCTTCATCCTGCACCTCCCTAACCCCTGGCAATCAGTGACCTTTCTTTGCTGTCTTCACAGTTTGACTTTTTGAGATTTTGACAATATTGGCATGATGCCCTATGTAGATTTTTTAGACTGGTTTCTTTCACTTAATATATATTTAAGGAAGCTCCATGTCTTCTCATGGCTTTAGAGCTCACTTTTTGAAAATTATTGGATATTATTCCATTGTATCAGTCTGCACACGGCTAATACACTGAGGCCTGTCAACTTTTTCCAAACATAACACATTTTTGAGTTTTCAAAGTCATTGTATTATTTTTTCAGCTAATGAAAGTACATCTTATTCACTTCCATAGTTCATAATTGTTAATAAAGTGGTTGTTATCAATGCGCAAGTCTTTATACTGATATATTATTGATTAATATGTGATAATATTAAACTGTGACTGCTGGATTATATGGTAAGACAATGTTTGGTTCTGTTAGAAAATGTCAAACTGAATTTTAAGGTGCTTGTGTCTTTATTATTTTATATATAAGTGAAATCCTACTTAGTTTATAAGCTTTGGCTAATTATTTAAAAGATGGGCTTTGCTTACAGGAAAAGAAATAACAGAATTCAAACATGCATGGCATGCTAGTGAGAAATCACTCTTCTTTCCACCAATCATTACTTTTTGAATCGTTTTTCTTTATAGTGTTGTTGTATAAGAAGTTTCAACAATTCAGAGAATATGTATGCTCAATAAGAAAATAATGAAAACATTCATGGAGAGACAAAAAACAGTATTTATTTGATTGCTTAAGGTATGATGAGCTCAACAACTTTAGAAATTCAAGAAAATGAAGCCAAAAAAAACTATGTTGATAAGAGCTTGCCCTTCATGTAACAAGTTGATGATGAAAATCAACGCAAAAAATAAAAATAGAAAACTCTTTAATTTTATTGCAAATTACTATGAGATAGACACTTTCAAAACAATAGGAAAGTTTGCAGTGGCATGTGAGTTTTTTGAAATTCTGTATCAACATCTTTAAAAATATACATATACATAAATATTCACACACATGCATTCAGACACATATATGATGCTCAAAGCATATTTCTTAAATAAAATATTCAAAATAGGATTCAGTTTTTGGAAATTAACATTTTTACAAATTTATTAAGTGCTCCTGAGATACCACTCAGGAAAGAAAGGCAGAGAGCTATTTGGGCAGTGAGAAGGTGAATTTCTCATGTGCAATGCTCACAGTCTCATTTTCAATAGCAAAAAGCTTCACAGATTTGAAGACCAGTAACTGAGGAAAAAAGACTAATTAAAAACTATGTAGTTGTGCAATGGGCATTTTGCAGTCCTAGTTTTTGTGAGTTTTTTTGGAAATAATATACTTTTAAAATAATTTTAAAAGATGTAGTGTTAAGAGATAGATAGATAGATAGATAGATAGATAGATAGATAGATAGATAGATAGATATACATGGGCAAATACCTGGAATAAAATACTGAGCAGAATAATTCTTCAATTCTCAAATGTTAAAATGTCATATTTTGCTATGCTCTTAAAATCATAAGTGGAATCAGTTCATATTGCATTTTTCATGGTAACTTTTGACAAATTATCTCCATCTTGTTAAATGTTCTTGCCTTCATCAACAACACACTCTGCTCTCTCTTACTTATTAGTTGTTCTTCAGTGTTACAGTCCATAAAGCTACTTTACTGCTAGACATGAGTCTCCTACGTGTCCACTGCTTAATACTGGGCCATGGAGATGAGATCTTTGTCTTTCTCTTTTCTCTGGTAATACTGCTATTTCAGTGGTTTCATTTGGTTACTATGATATTATCATCCTATAACCTGAAACTCCAGAGTGATGCTCTGAACTTTGATTATTCCTTGATTATTCAGAGATCTCAGATGTTTATCTCGTCTTTACTTGCCTGCCTAATAATGTCGTATATGAACATGACCAAACTGTTTATTTCTCTATTTACAAACCTGAACTTCCATCAGCAATCTCCATATCAGATTGTGGCATCTAGGTCAGGTCAGATTGTAGGTTCTCAAGCCAAAAACATGAATCATTCCTAAATTCTTCATTGTTCAAATTCTATGTTTGTATATGAGGTGAATATATTTTAGCTCCTCTCTATTATGGGCATATTTCTATTTCCCTCTATTTCTAGTAGTATTGTCTTAATCTGAGACACTCTAGTATACTCCAGGGATTAAAATTATATCCTCCACCTTATCTGCTTTTGCCCTTCTGTAGCTAATCATCCACATAGCAGAATGCGACCCTTTAAAGTTTGAGAATTGTAATATTATTCTGCTATATATTTTATTTGACAGCTAGCTGTAAAATTTATGAGATCAGTACAAAATATAGGTCGTCCAACCCAAAATATAGGAAATAGACGACCCAAAAGAATTTTCTGTTAGTTTGTCTGGACATGTTAAATGCCTAGGTGAGATGAGGTATACAACGAGAAGCCTCCCACCAAGTCATGGCCATTGTGGTTCTTTCAGCCTAGTATAGCAACAGCTGAAACGTGCATCTGTCTAAGGACCCAGTAGGGTTGATGCTTGGATTCTGTCTTTCCTGAATCATGTTTATAGCTCCACGTGGTGTAGGATGACCGCAACATTACAAAGTCACTGTTTGAGTGGAGGTGAATATCAGCCTCTTGTTGGAGAGGCTGAGTGAGACCCAGAGTGCCCGGGTGTAAGAAGAAAATTCATTCCAGAGATAGGAGAAATATAGGTAAGTCGGGTGTCCAAATACTCTTAACTTGGAGCATATTCCTTGGTCCCATAAAATGTCACTTAGAAAACAAAAAAAATTGAAAACAAAAAGATGAAAACTATTAAGATTTATGTAGCAAAATACTCTAAATCAAAGGTGGCTGTCTGTGACTACAGCAGTCAAGCCCAGTAAGCTCTGTACTGTTGAAGTTTATTTAGAGTTAAACCAAATTTTTGCAAGAAGATGAAAAGTATCTTACCCAACATTCATGGATGCTGTCTTTTCTCAGCCATACGAGCTTCCATGCTATTTCTAGAACTCTCCACTCGGGCACTCTGTGTCCTCAGGCCTGGATTCTGATTTTTCTATATTCCTGTAATGCTGCTGCTTTGGCTTCAGACCAGAGGGATAAATTCACACCTCCATCAATGTTCTCAGATCCTGCAGCTGCCCTGCACATGCTGCAAAAACTACAATTCTTTGTATTCCCTTCACTGCTTATTATATATTTAAATATTATAATTTATTTAATGGTGTTAAAATATAGATTATACATGATTTTTACATTACATAACTGTACAAATACACTCTATGTTTTATATATATATATATATAGTTTTCATCACATCGTATATTTAGATTATCATAATTGAATTATTTTATCTAAAATGATTTGCTGCTTCTTTTCTCCTTATAAAATCAAGTTTTAGAATGGCTGAGTAGAGGAGTCATGTCACAGCTACCAAAAGAAAATCAACTAAAAAGAAAGGTAATTGGAAGAAAGAGAGGGACATATATCCTGAAGCCAAAATCAATCTGAGATAAAAGACTTGGAGACCAAACAAGAATTTGATAAGTGATTATTCCGCCCATAGGGCTGCCTGTGGGTCTTCTGCCTGCACAAAGGACAAGTCCTCCTTTCTGCAAAAATTAAAAAAAAAATTCTGACAGATGGAAATATTTCAGATAACTCAAAATGTACAGGGTAGATTAGGGATATAAGATCCCTGAACTACTTCGTCTTTTTCCAGGGAGGATGCTGCAGGCTGGCAGCAGATTTGGCCACCACACACAGAGGTGAGTGTCCAGGAATTTGCTTCCTCCCAAATGAGACATTATTTATTTAGTTAGTGTGTGTGTGTGTGTGTGTGTGTGTGCACCAAAGCAGGACTCAAGAAGCCTCAGCCAAACTAGTCAGTCCCCCCATCCCTGCAAACAGTGGTGCAAACAGCCATGGGACAAGGTGTGGAAAGACAGTACTCTCTCCCCCTCCACTCCGTCTTGAAGCCAAAACATGAGAGCATCCAGGGATATGGAACAGAGGAGGACAAAGGATGGTGCAAGATCTTAGAAGAGCCCACTGTGAAATGGACTGTGAGCAGCCTTGGGCTGTCTCTGTCAGAGGGCACCACAGTAAAGGGAAGTGAAATACTGAAACAAACAGGGTAATTAGACATGGAGGGAGCATCCACAAAGCTGCTGGCTGAGGACCCTGACCCCTAACTCCACGTCCTGAGGCTACCATCAGCCTTGCAACCAGCACTAACGCTAATGAAGTTTTGGGAGGGTAACCCAGCAGTGTAACTTGAACACTACTACAGAGTTGTGGACCCCAGAGGAAGTGTTGTTTCTTCTTTCTCTCTTTATTAGTTTGTTTCAATTTGTCTTTTCAGTCTTTTTTTTTTTTTGAGGTGAATTGTTTAGGTTTAGACCTTTCTTCTTTGTTTTGTTTTGTCCATCCTGTTTCTCAATTGTATTTTTAGATTTTTTTTTGATATTTACCTGTGAATGAACGTAATCTCCAGTCTTTCTGCTTTGCTTCAATACTCTTTTCCTTTCTCCTTCATCCTTTCTTTCCTGTCCTCTTTTCAAGTTTCCCATAGTTTGGGTGATCACACTTCCTATCCTTTGGCCTTGTTTCTACTCTATTTCACTTCTATTATTGCTGTGTGTTGCCACCTATACATCTTAAATTCATCCCCTATAGTGTAAAATCACTAAGGGAAACTCACTCTGTTTAAGTTTCTGATTTACTTTGGATTTTGTTGTGTGACTATAGATCTTTCCATTATGCTTAAAGTTATCAAATTAACAGCAGTTTGTCAGTTTCTATGCTGTAACTGATGATATTGTTTTTTGCTAATGGTATTACTTTAGCCAGGATGCTTACACTTGATGTAATTAGTTGTTCACCCTTGTATGAAATAACTGTGATCAGCTGAGGTCATATTCAACACAATATCCTGATACCAAAGGACAGTGTACTAAGCAAAATAGATGGCAACTTCTCATCCATAATAAATTGGGAAGGTAGGATCCTGGGACAGTTAGAAAGACTAAGAGCCAGATAAAATAAAAAGGCATCACTGAAGAATTGACACTTCCCAAGAAAATTAAATTTACAAAATATAAAATGACAAGACACAGAAGCAAAATGCAACCCCAGACCTCTAGCCCACCCAGAACAAATCTAGAGGAAAATGAGATAGTGGAAATCAACAGTCACTCACCTATGTTTTCTGAAAAGTTAGCAGCAGAAGTAAAATGAAAACAAACAAACAGAAATAAAAAAGATGAATGAGGCTACAGAGAAAATCAGATCAGAAATAGTCTCTCAAGTAAAATTAAAAAAAGAGATGACAACCATAATTAAGGGTTTGCTCAGTTAAACTATTAAATATGTAGGGTAAAAACATAGAGGTCTTTAGGAAAATAATGGAAATCATGAATAGTAAACATAAGAAAGTCATGGAATCCATGAAACAGATCCAAACAGACAGCCAAAAATTTAAAGAGTACAAGTGAAAGTTTGTAAAACCAAATCAAAGAATGTGAACACAGAATAGCAGACCTCGATGGTAGGAGTGTGGTAAGTGACTATGAAAAGAAAGGTATCTTAAAAATATCCAGGCCCATGAAAAATTAATCCCATAGTTGCAAGATGATGCAAAGATGAATAAAGTATCAGTGTCAATGAAAAGGCAGAAGTCAGTGCAAATGACATAAAAAATCTGTTCACAGAAGTAATCACAAGAAACTTCCCAAATGTGGAAAAAGAATTTGGCATTCAGATAAGTGGGGCATACAGAATTTCAAGTAGCCATGAGCAAAATAAGTCTACAGCAAAGTATATGAGAATCAGTATTCCAGGTAGTCAGAAAAAGTACAGAACATTAAAAACTGTTAGAGAAAAGAAACAAATTGCCTATACAGGAAAATGCATGAGAATCACAGAAAGCTCTTAATACAAACCCTTAAGTGAAGGAATAGTTTAAGTGAAGTATTTCAACTCCTGAAAGAAAATAAATCTTCAACAAATATTGATGTACCCTGCAAAAGAATCAGAATCAATGGAAAAATAAGATACTTCCATAACGAAGAAGAACTGAAGGAATTTATAAACACTAAACAAGCTCTGCAAAATGTTCTTAAGGATATGTTAGAAAGAGATTTCAAAGACCACAATTCCAAAACAACAACAGAAAAAAGCTACCAGACAAGATAATTAATTAAACAGAGGGGAAAGATAGGGAACCTACCACAGGAAAATAATACAAGTATAATCCAATAAGTATCAGTTATAACCATCAATATAAATGGTCTCAATTCACCAGTCATTAGAAACAGAATAGATAAAATAGCAAGTTCAACAATATGTTGTGCACAGGAAATATATTTAACTAAAATAATAATTAATAGACTGAAAGTCAGAAGATGGAAAACAGAACTGCATGGACAAGAACTCAGAATAAAGCAGAGGTAGTAATTTTATTTGCTGACCATGGGAACTTCAATCCAAGACTGATCAAAAGATATAAAGACTATGACTATGCACTTGTAAAGAGAAGAGTCCAAAAAGAAGAAATAGCAATCATAAACCCAACAGCACAAAATACCAGGGCACAATTAGACAAGAGAAAGAAATAAATGGAATGAAGTTAGGAAATGAAGAGGTTAAATTATTGTTATTTTCAAATGATATGATACTCTATATAGAACACCCCAATAACTCCACTAAAAGACTTCTATATTTAATAATCAAATTCAGTGGTATTGCTGGATACAAGTTCAACATTCAGAAATCAAAAACATTCCTGTATGCAAATAGCAAACTCACTGAGAGAGAAATTAGGGAAACAACACCTTTCAAAATAATGTAAAATAAATGAAAGATTTTCGAACCAAAGGTAGTAAAATATATTTACATTGAAAACTATGTACCTTGAAAAAGGAGATTGAAAAGTATATCAAACATATATACAGGATAAATAATTATACTACTAATCTCTGTTTATCAAAAAAGAATGATTTGTGCTTTTATCATTTGATCATTTTTATGTCTATGTCTTGTCATCTGAGCAATTTCTTTGAAGAAAAAGATATGCAATATATTTACCATTGTTAATCTATTATTATGATGTTTTGAAATTCTGTATCTTTTTTGTTCTTTTTCATTTTAAAATAAAAAAAACAAAGAAAATGAAAAGATACACTTTTTTCTTATGTAGGAAGAATGAACATATTAAAAAATGTCCATACTGTCGGGAATTTAGCTCAATGGCACTAGCACCTGCCTGGCAGTGCAAGTTCATGAGTTTGATCCCCAGTACCAAAAAAAAAATCAATATCACTGATATTATTATACTGATTTAATGCCATCCCTATCAAGATACATATCACAATGAATGAAAATATTACTAAAATTTATTTGGAACAAAAAGAGACCAAGAATATGAAAATAATGCTAGGGAACAAAACCAATACAGGATTCATCACAATTACTGACTTGAAATTATGCTATAGAGTTACTATAATATAAACAGAATGGTAGTAATAAGAACAAAAGAACAGATGCAAGGGTCAATGGAAAGACAACTGATCTGGAAAAAGCACTGAACAAGGAAAATAAAAGAAGAAAAAGAAAAGAAGAAGGAGGAGGAGGAGAAGGAGGAGGATAAGGAGTAGGAGAAGGAGGAGGAGGAGAAGGAGGAGGAGGAAGAGGAGAAGGAGGTAGAGGAAGAAGAGGAACAGGAAGAGGGAGAAGAAGAAGAAGCAGCAAAAGAAAAGGAAGAAGAAAAAAACTTCCTCTGGTGACCGTAATTACGAACCCACTTACCTACCTTATCTTCCATGAGGAAACCAACGACCTTCAGTGGAATAAAGGGAGATAGCCTCCTTAATAAATGGTGCCCCCTAAAACCCCAAAAATAAAAAAATAGAAAACTGCCTTGTTGTAGAAAAGTAGTCCCATACTGTAAACAAAATATAGACCCATGTCTTTCAGCATTCACTGAACTAAAATCAAGATGGATCAAAGGTTTAAAAATTGAAACAGAAACTCTAAACCTGATGGAAGAAAAAACATGTAGAATAATTGAAGATATAGGAATA
Source organism: Hydrochoerus hydrochaeris (assembly GCA_004027455.1). NCBI lineage: Eukaryota > Metazoa > Chordata > Mammalia > Rodentia > Hydrochaeridae > Hydrochoerus > Hydrochoerus hydrochaeris. The sequence continues at coordinate 429,772 of PVLA01000635.1, forward strand.
GGCAAAGTCTTTATGACCAAAACTCTGATTGCACAGGAAATATTACAGAGTCAACCAACAACTGTCACCATCAGTTCCTCAGATGGAAGACTGATATTTAGAATATATAAAGAACATCAAAGAATAAAACTCACCAAAATTAAAGACCCCATTAAAAAATGGGCATCTGAAATGAATTCACATTTCTTAGATAAAGTAGTACAAATAAAAAAATAAATGAAAAATATACACCATCACTAGTCATTGCAGACAGGCAAATTAAAACAAGACTGAAACATTTGGTGGGAGTGTAGGCTGGTGCAACTACTGTGGTTTTAATGTTGAGTTCCCTCAAAAAAGTAGGACTAGAGGTTCCATTTTACCTACCTATCCTCCTTCTAGATGTCTTCCCAAAAGAACTAAAGCATTGTAATACAACATGTGCACATCAATTTTCATGGCAACACAGTTTGTACTGGCTAAATCCTGGAGACAGGCCCAATGCCCAACAATATATGAATGGTTAAAGATGTGGTATTTTTATGCAATGGAATGGTACTCTGCAAAAAAGAAGGGTAAATTTGAGACACTTATAGGTAAAAGCATGCACCTAGAGAACACACTCTTAACTGAAAGAAATTTAATACATGTAAATATCACATTTTTTCTGTTGTGAGAAACTGAAAGTATAAGTAAGGAGCAAAATGTATAATAGATGTGAATTAATTAGGAAGAAAATATTTAAATGGGAAGGAGTAAAAAGGATAGGGAGGCAGAGAAGAAAGGAGGGAAAAGATAAAAATGATAAACTGGAAACAAAGCTTTCTTAAATAAACAAAGGAAAAGAAGTAGAAGGGGGGATGGGAGTGGGGAAGCCAAATTATAAAGATAGAGGTAAAATTCCATTTGATGAAAGTTATCATTATATATATATATATATATATATATATATATATAATACCAATAAACTTAATTAATGATTAAAAAACTGAACTATAAAAAGTGAGAATTGTTGTCTTTATATTATTTTTAAATTAAATTAAATTAAATTAATGTATTTTGCACTTACCTTGTAGGCATTTTTAAACTGAGCTATATCCCCAGGCTTTGTTGTCTTTTATTTGATTAATATGATTTTTCAAAATTTCTCTAATGAAATCAGATTATCTACAAAAGTCTCATACATAATAGTGGCAGAAAAATTATTTATTGAAGATTTTTATTCAAGTATATGTAACAAAAAGTTCTCTAAAATATACTGAGAAAAATATATAAAATTAGCTACGGAAAGATACAAATATCATTAATGAGAATTGTACATTTGTAGCAACAATTTTATGGTAGGTTTATGTATTTATTTACAGTGTGTGTGTGTGTATTTAGTCAAAGCTAGATGGTAGCTTTCTAATATTTTTTTTCTTCCTGTAGGTGTTGAATTGCTGGAAGATCTATTTTCCTTGTAAACTTGCAATATTAAGTTATCCAGTGTGAGTATTAATTTAGTGATCATCAAATATAAATGTTTTGTTAAGTAATAAAAATGATATCATTTCTTAGTAATCTCTCTAGTATTTATATTCTCTGAAATGTTAACTCAAGTGTGTCACATTCAGGTATTGTAGAGGGCTAATACAAGAGATCTTAAATGTCTTTCTCCAAATAACTAAGAAATTGGTTTCCCTGTCTTCCATCAATAATTCTAATGCCTCTGTCACACATTTTCTCAGGAAAACATTGGACTGGCTTTTTGTCTTTTTTCATTAACTAATAAAAATTTTATTTTCTTTATGATTGCTTATTTTCCCACGGATTATATTGTGTGGTGCAACCAAAAATTAAGAGTTAATTTTACTGTGTCAAAATTTTATGACTAGAAAAATGTACCCAGTAAAATTCATGGCCTTCAATAGAGAAGAATTCATCACTCCCCCACCAATGCAAAAAAATCTTGGAAGGGCCAGTGATATAGCTCAGTGGCATAAGCACCTGCCTAGCAAACTGAAAAAAAAATAATTAAATAGACAAGATAATTGAATATTGTGTGCAAATACCCAAAAAGCAACACTGGACATATTCGCTGGAACCCATAGGCATCATGTCAGACTGGGTGCAGGATTTTCCTATGGCCTAGCTCTAAAATTATTGACCTGGAAAATTCAGGTGAAAAAGAACATCACAGAAAGTCTTCAGTAGCATATCAAGGCACAGTCAATAAACATATAAACATATTTGTTAATGATAGAAATGGGGAATATGATTGTTGAATTATTTAGGGTACATTAAGTTATTTACATTACACTTGAACTTATACAGTATGTTTGGTTACAATATATTATACCAACCAGTAAGTTATTTTAGTTGGTTTTCCATCAACATATATTGTGCTGTATTAATTTTAAACGTATTTTTTATAAATTTACTTCATACTTTACTAAAAACATACCAATGTGACTCTTGTATTTTTGAGCTAAAGTCCTTAGTCATTGTGATGTCAGAGGGAACATAAACCATAGTGTATTATGCTGAATTTAATTTCAATCATAAGGAATAAAATTCAGTTCAATTTTCATTTCTACTCAATTGTGCTCTTTCTCATATTAGATTTAAATTTCATTTATTTAGTAGGCCCTTCTGTTTTGTCTAAAACTGAGACTCCATTTATAGAAGCAGCAGTTATGAATAAAATTCAAAAGAATTAGATATTTATTGAGGTCAAAAAATTGGACAGGAATTACAATTGTATGTGTGTCCATCTTTGTTCAGTGTATGCATCTTTGTTGCATGTACTAAAATAAAAATGCAGGAATATAACTTTTTAGAATTTTATAATTTAACTAACTTTTTCTCATTCTATGCTGCTATCTCTCTTTGCAATTCCTTCATACCACTTTGCATATTTCATTTGCTTTATGAGGATATGGGAGTCACTGTGATTGGGATTCTATGTGCCAATTACTGTGATGATTTCTTAACAAAAGTGATCTTTATTTTCTCATTGAATTCCAGCACCAACTTTAAGATTGTTGCTAATTAACCCTATCTAAATTGAAATGTCAGAGAATTAGGTATGTTTTTCCAAGTCACAGTCACATTATGGTAAGGCTTAAAATCAAATGAAGTATGTATGAATCTGAAATTGATTGAATTCATGATTCTTCTAATTATCCATTAAAGGTTTTATCGCTAGGCTGTATGCTACCTGAATTTACCAGTATTTACTCTCTGAACACCTCTGTGTGTGTATGTATGTACGTGATCAACCCCAGGGCTTTGACCATTCCATACTAGTACATGTCACGACCCTATAGCTTCAGGCTTTCATGAACATACCTTCCTGACACATTGTACATTCTCATATAGTATTAACTACAACCTACTGTTAATATTGTATTCATAATACATGAGCAATGTTCAGTTTCATGATTTAAAAAATATAATTTATTTGATTCCCTATTTAACATCACAGAATCAGAAAATCCCTTCTACTTTTCAGAGCAAACCTATATGTTAATTAACAAACAAATAAATTTAAAAAAATCAGTCTTCGAATTATAACCACTCCCAATTGCTTAAATCACAAATCTTATCCACAATAAAGGGCACTGCCTTTTTGTTTATGGTATATTTCCAAAGTAAAATAGCACTATCAGATGAAAATCAACCAATACACATCCAAATTTATTTTTTTTGTAAATATATGCTACAAAGGAAATATTAAAAACTGAGTGCAACTGCTTTAAAAAGACATTTATTCAGACAAAGCTCACTGAAGCTTGATATATTTATATGTTAACTTTTATAAGGTTCAGAGACAATCCATAGTGTAACGCACAGGTTTTTAATTGGCAAATTATTTTTTTACCACGTTTAAATGAAAACAGTAGCCAAAAGAAGACAAAGTAAAATAAAACTCCGAATTCAAAAACAGTGTCTTTCACCTGATATATGCATCAAACTTTTTAAAGATAAATGCACTTCATATAGCATTTTAGGAGCACGGAAAAATCATTGTAAGACCACGAACATTCTCTGGAAAACTAAGAAATATCTAAGTTTTCAAACTTTTCTTTAGATTTTTCTATTAATTTTATGTGTTTTGCACAGGAATACACAATTTATAAGAGAAAGGTGTAAATGCATCTTTAGATTAGCAATTGAAATATAACTACTGCTAATTCAATCTGACTTTAAATTTATGATTAAAACTTACACCAACTCTACTTATATTAATTTAATAACCTTACGACGGTAGGCAAAAATGGGCATGGATTTGCCTTTGACTGAGATAAATTTTAAAGTTAAATTCTGCCTCTACTTAGCTTGGTAGTTATCCTCAAAGCATCACATATGACCTTTCAGAAGCAACATGTCATAAATACCTTGATAAAGTATTTGCAATCCTGAAAAACAGGTGGCTGTTACTTAAGGATTGTCAGCTGAGGTTTTACTTACAGGATCGTATCAAAGAAGTGCAACTGGGTTTGCACTGCACAATCAGGTGAATTTTTCCATTAGTCAGTCACAGCTAGCTGATTTTTTTGATAGCTGCAAGACCTAATTCACATCGATGGCTCTATCCTGAATACATCATAGAACCTGAATCAAGCAAAATAGGCTCTCGGGGGTTGAGAGACATAATACTAGATTAATATGAAGAGAGGAAAAACTTGAAGGATTTAATTCAGTCTTATAAATATGGGAAAAAGGAAATATTATTAAGAAACTGAGGCAGAAGAATCTTCCAGGAAACTGTTGTATCAGGTAAAAAGGGTACGCATATCAATTATGATAATGCAAAAGAAAGATGTTCATTTTCCCTTCTCTTCAGTTTGGCAAATGACATTCCATTACCTAATTGATTCCTGTGTCTAGTTTTCATTACTGATATATAGTAATTTTGAGGGGCACTGCCACTTTGCATTCCTAAAACTCAACCTGTGCTTCTATAATTTTAATATAATCTTTATATAGATGTACAGTGATTTATCATTTGTCACTTCTTATTACTGAGAAAATAACAAAAATGCATCATTTCTAATCAATTTCCTGAGCATAAAATTACCAAAGTTACACAGCCTGTGTGTCCTGATGTGATAGGAAAAGAACCAGCAGATTTAAATTACTCTATAGACAAAGTGTTAAATTCCTTCCAATATCTATCATTTACAATACTTTCCATTTATTTTTGACTTCTTTTCTACCTCCTTTCAAATACAATACAAAGTTAATATCACCACGAATTTTTTGCATAGTTTATTTTTGTATTATAATGTTGGAATAAAAAAAGTAAGTTCTATAAAATATATCCTCAGAAAATATAAGTGGAAGAAATTTGTAAATGCCTTTACACCAGTAAAGGTATTTACATAGCATAAAATGCATGTTCTGGAATACCAAGTATTCCCCATTTAGCAATTGTTTATATTTAAGGATGTGCCGCTCAGAATAACAACCCATTTTGTTTGTTTGTTTGTTTGTTTTCTGTATGGTTCTGTGCATTTTGCTTATAAACTTCAATTTTTTTGTATAGTATGTCTTGTTTATACAGGACTGTAATTTAGCTGGCATATGATACCATACAGTAATGTTTTATGTTCTGTTTCAAATTACATACTGCATTACTTATTGCATAACAAAAGATATACAAATAAATACAAACACATCAGGCTGGAGTTTCATTTGACCATTTCCTTGTCCTTGATATTGTAATGTACATATTATATAGAGATCCTCATTGAGCAACCAATTTACTTAAGAATCGAGTCATCACAGGAGCAGAGCACAGTGTATAAATTAGTCAGTCACAGCTAGCTGATTTTTTTGATAGCTGCAAGATAATTTTTATTTGTGCAAATCATTTATTTGTCCAACATACTTTTGCGTCTGTCATATATAAAGCTTTGTGTTAGAACCTTCAAGTTACATATACATAGGAATTCATACCCAGAAAGGATGCTTTTACGTAGAAGTTTCAGTGGCAGATGGAAAAGGAAATCAAACATTACAGAAAATATTTTGTATTTTTAGGTTTGAAGATAGAGTCCACATATTATGCAAGAAGTAAATTGTATTTTAGATTTGAAAGTCATAGAGATTTCTTAATCCATATACATTTACAGACAAAAATTCAACAATTCAAATGCTGGATTTTGTAAAATCTTTTAGCTTGTGTAGAGAGATCTCTTAATTTTCAAATGCTTTAAAAGTGCTCACTCATTCATTGATTGCATTTTAGCAAGTAAGAAAAGAAAACAATGTAGAGAAACTGAAGGAAGAAAGACTAAAAAGAGCTCCTTGTGGACTTCAGCTCAGTCCGGGAAGTTTTTATGTGTCAAGCTATGGAAATTATGGGAATTCTAGCAAGTCAATTCCAATCTATCACTTTCAGTGCAACCCACAGTGAGCATAAAGTCAGGAAGGCATATTTATAATTGTGTGGAATCAAGGGGATCCAAAGTCCAGCTGGGATGACTGTTCTGTGGAAAAAATGCCTGGACCCAGGCCTGGATTTTATTAACTTGTGAAGAAGGCAGTGATTGTGAGAAAGTCAGGACGTAAATGAGTGCTGTGAGCTGGGCTACATGAGTGGTCTTAGATCACCTCTGCACGGTACAGCGGGAAGGATAATGCAGAAAGAGCAATCTGAATACACAATTGAGGTAGCATCTAATGTTTTGGGGTCAGTGCTTGAGTTCTCATGTGCAAATTTTTCTGCACTGGGAAGACATACCTTTTTATCTCAGGGCTTGATTCCAGTTGACAGCTTAGAGTGATGCATCCTGCCTGGTTCAACCATGTTTTCAGGGAGTCACAGAGTGGGGAAACAGCGCGTTTCACCTAGCTTTAAAGATTATGCATCAGCACTTCAAGCAGCCCTATTTACACTGCTTAAAGGCAGTTGAAGGAATAAGGAATTGGCCTAGCCAGCTCTGTACATATCGGTACATGGAGATAGCTCCAGGTTTAGCTAAAATGTAAATAATTGTTCTTTATTCAAGGAGAGTTATCTATGCGGTCCTCCACAGAAGACATATAGTGAACTAATAGAAATACAATTTCCATAATATTGATAATGAAAAGGTACTAAAATATAATTATTTAAGAGTTCTTTTGCAACCAACTAAATGGAAATCTTATTATTTACACATACTTTGGTTTTTTGTTTTGGTACCGAGGATGGAAATCATGACCTTGTACTTACCAGGGAAGTGCTTGAGCCACTGAGCTAAATCCCCAGCCCAATTTCCACATACTTTGGAATTTTTAATGTAAAGCTTTTGTCCTACCTTGCAGATAATTACTCAAAATTTAATAGGTTTATGAATGAATGCATTATGAAGATGTTACCATTATTTATTCTCTTTAGAAACTGTGAATATACATATAGGAAATGGGACTTGTATCTTTCCACAAGGCAGCCTACACATTTGGCATAGCCCATATTTATCGCTGAATGAAACCTGAAGTTGTTTTAAATGGATTCCATATGGACAACTCTCAGAAAACACAAATGAAGAGCCTAGAATGAAACAGAAATAATGCCAAAGGGGGGAAAATGAAATATTAGCATGAGATTTTCCTATTGTTGAAAAGCTCATAAAAAATTCAAGCATGCATAAAAGTAAACATAGCCATATGAAAGTGTAATACGTGATTCAGTTCATGCAAGGGAGTTTGTTTTCTATCTTTACCAATAGTTCTCACAAGTCTAGATCTACACATTTAATCTTGTACATGTCATACTTACATGATCTGCTACAACTGCACACACTCATTTAAATTTGCAATCACAAATATCTCAAGAAAACTTGGGAAAAATCACCTCTTCACCCTAATAATGTGTCAGATGTCTTAATGTTCCCATCATTGTAAATTATATAATTACCAATCCAGTAGGTCAAGTCTTGTTCATTGGAAATATACACCTAATACACTTGAATTTTGACCTTCTCCATGACCCCTTTCAAAAATCTACTCTCTTCTCTCCATGTAAATGAAAACTTGACTGTCTTTCACCTGAACTAGAACTAAAATTTAATTACTTTTCCTTTGTCTCAAATTCGAGAAGATATTCCACTAAACAGGGATGAAATAACCAAATACATATTGTTTTAATTGACTTTGTGTTAATAAACTGCAATGTATTACATGCTAACAGCACTTAACAGGGCAGTTTTTGAAGTGTGTCAATGACTCCAGTGAGTTGGGACTACAATATATACTCAAAAGATTTTAAATGTTATTTCATTGTATTCTAAGTCTGGTTAACACATAGAGACAGAATGAGTAATATTAGACTTAAAATTGACAATAATCTTGTTCTTATTTGTATCACACATTTATTTATACTCCAGAAGATGTGTAAACTACATATACTGTAATTGTGTGCTAATAAAAAAATGTTTATCTTGTTCCGTAATATATAACTGAAATTTTATATTAATGAGTTCCTAATCTCAGAAAAACTGACCTCTGTCTCTGAAAAGAGTTATCCCTTGTGACTTAATTTTTGTGATCTTTTGCATTTATGTATCAGAGAATTTGTTGCACATTAATGGACAGTTGCTCCATCTAACTAGACTGCAGTTCCAACAACTAGGACCTATTTTCTCTTATTCTTTCCTATTTCTTCTCTCAAAGGACTTAGAGAGGGCACCCTATCTTCATTCAAGAATCCATAAATAATTGTTAGTGATGGAATAGTACAAAAATATTCAATCATTCTTTTAAAACGTCTATTGTAATTTTAAATTAACTTATCACTTAACATATAATCATAGAACTCTTCCAGAGGTAGAAAATCTAAATGAAAATACTCTTTAGCATAACAATTTTCAAGTTCATTACCATATTTTAACTGCTCTTGACATATTTTTAAAACCTGATTTTCTTATACTAGTGAGGTTTGACCTAATATACCTGGATATTTCTGTCATAAAATGAAAAAGGAAGATCGGCTCGATACTTTAGTATTCTTCCATTTTTCCTTTTGTTGTTTTGGTAAACATCACCAACCTTGAGGCATTTCTGTAGCCCTCATTTCAAAATTGTGTTAATGGTCTGTTAAAAACTTTTTATATTGAGCTGAATTTAGTCATCTAGTTTCAATTTCAAAGGATTTATCTCTATCTATCTCTCTATCTATCTATCTATCTATCTATCTATCTATCTAACATCTATCATCTGTCTATCTGAGAGACAGAGGGAGAAAGACAGAAAGTGAGAAAGAGAAAAGAGAGGGGAGCTTTATTTTCTAATGTGCCATTATGAATGTTGTATATTAAATTAAATATACTCAAGATATTTTCAGAATTTTGTATTTCTAAGAAAACACAATAAAAGTGACACACAGATGTGTGTTCCTTAGGCTTTGCTCACATAAACCAAAAATATAAGTAAAACAACCTAATTCAAGGTGGAAAAAAATTGGAAATGAACAGGGAGATTAAAGTGATAGATGATAGATACATATGCCTATTTTCATTTCTTGAGCCTGCATCAAAGGTAAAACACTAAAAAAATCCTCCAACATCAGAGATAATAGGGATTTAAAATCCCATGGCATATTAGTAACTATGAGCCTTTGCTAAAATTGTAAAAATACTCATTACATAGGAAATTATTCATTTTTTGCCATTTCCCCTTGATGTGCATGTTAGATTTTTATCTCACACAAGAATTTAAACATTTAAAATAAAGAGATTAAATAGGGTGCTGTCTACATAGGTAATTATTTGATGAAAATGAAGCCCTTCTGCATCTCAGAGGTTACCTGGAGATTCCTCAGACTGAAGCTTCAAATGTCTCTATCAATCCATCAATCTAACTCTCCTCTATCCATCTACCTAGTATCTATCAATATTTATCTATGTTTACACATTACAGTTAAGATCTAAAAGAATACAGTATCTTACCCAAATAGTTACAGGATTAGTGGAGAAAAAATATTTGAAATATTGTAAAATCTGTAATAAAACTCAGTTTTAGAGACCACCAACTTATACTGCCATCAAAAGTCTATCAATACCCTTTTCCCGGAATCTTCACCAATGATGAGTCTGTGGTTTAATTAAAATCTTTGTGATTCTTATAGCTGAAATTAAAGTAATACTGTAATTATATTTGGATAATGAGATATGAATTATTTTTCACTCTATTCAGGCTTATGCAATGTACTTGTGACAATAATGGTAAAATTATGTCACTGTGCTGTAATTATATTAATTTTACTACATAAGACTAAAAGAAGCTCTTAAATACTTTATTACAAAGAATTAAAGAAGATTTAAGTAATTAGAGTGGACTCAGAACAGATCTAATCCACTTGAATTAACAAAGTATAAACTCCAGATCTATAAACCAGGAATATAATTTACTCACAGATAGTAAAAAATAAATGCCAAGAAGACAAAGTATTATACATCTGCAAGAAGCCAAAACAGTTTGAAGAGAAATTACTGCAGTAATAAGTTACATTGTATATACAAAGAAAAAGTATAATCAGAAAATTACCGATTTTGGTTTTAAGTAAGCAACTAATTCCTATGTAACATGAACATGAATGAATATTGTTTACATGGAATTGAAAAGCAAGTGGATATTGGTATCAATTGTCTTGAATTAGGTACAGATTTTAACTGTTTCCTTTTTTTTTGAAAATAAATTCGTCCTCATTAATTTTTTAAATTATATTAGAACTTTTGTTAGAACTCCAGTGAATTATAAATTTCTTTTAAAATAGCCTTGCACTTTTATGTTTTGCTTTTCTGCACTTTTAAAAACTTTTCTGTTGCTAAAATCACTTGTTAATTCAAGGACAGTGTTTCATGATATAATCATAAAAGTATGAAAACTAACTCATCTTTCCAAACCACTAGTTTTATATCAACTTGAACAGTGCTGCCTTCCGACCTTTGCTTCCTTCGTGTGAAACTAGTTTAAAATAGAGTTCCCATTCTTATTTTTTTTTCCTTAGAATAGATGAAATAATGTGATTCTCGAATTCATGGTATATTAGGGTGACTTGGTGTTAGCATTTTAGCAGCACTCTGGGTTGCTTACTATGTGTATTACTGTTCTCCAGTGATCTTACTCATGCTACGCAGAATTCTAACTCTATCAGAGCAAAGTCATATTACTCATAACCATCCTCAGAACCTTATTGCAGGTGTGTACCTTTGGATTCTGAATAATTTACCTTGAAGATGATTTGCATTTTGGTTTATCATTCAAAGCACTTTTAATTTATGTGCAGATATGAGACATCTGATTACAGACATTTGGCATGAAATATGAAAACCGACCTTCTGGTAAGACAAAAGGGGTTACATACCCTGTTCAGCTTAGTTAAATTTCATGTAACTGCAGTTTAAATAGGGAAAGATATTGCTTTCTACCTCATATTGAAATCAAGATTCGAGTAGAGACAAAAGCCTGGGTTTATCTATTTGGATGGGCTGTTTCACAGAGGTGGCTTCATTTGTTAGAGACACAGAGTTTGAATTTCGTAGTGTCTTTAATGTCTAAAGTACAATTCCCAAGTCTATCCAGCAACACTTTATGATTTTGTGCCCAAGGAAATAAGATTCATAGAATATAAATGAATATTAATATTATGCAGACACAGAATATATAATATATAATAATGCATATGACAGTTAAAGCCTGACACCTGACATTTAGCACTTGTGTAATCAGTTCATTTGATGCTGAACCTGAATTTTTGTAGTTTTGAAGACAAAATATGTTGCATAAAACTATGTTTTAGATCCTGTAATATTAATAAAGCACTTAGTACAAAGTTTTACAGTCTGAAAGGCATCAAGTTCTGTTTTTATTTCCCTTTTTGGGGGAGTGGGAGATTGAACTGGAACTCTGAGATACAGCCTCAATCATTTCTTAATTAAATATCCTGAGACAGGGTCTGAATATGTCTCTAACTTGTCAGTGCTGAGCCCAGAATTGCAATCCTCCTGCCTTGGCCTCCCAGAGTGATTGATGTATGTCTGTCTTCAAATTCTATCTTAAAGGTAGGATGTGTCTCCTTTTGAAATGTCCAACAAATAATCCTAAAACTTATTTATTTATTTTTTGGTACCAGGGATCGAATACACGACCTCGAGCTTGCTAGGCAGGCACTTACACCACTGAGCTAAATCTCTGGCCCCCTAAAACTTATGTTGAAGCCAGGTATTGTGCTGCGTGCCTCTAATCCTAGCACTTGGGAGGCTGAGGCAGGTGGGTTGGTGAGGGTTCGAGATGAGCCCGTGTTGCAAAATGAGCAGAAGGTACAGCAACATCCTGTCTCAAAAGGACTATAAATAAATAAATAAATAAATAAATAAATAAAACTTATTTTGTTTTGAAGTTTCAAAATACTTTCCTTATCAATACTGATGGTATAGAGAAAAGCATAAGGTTAACACAGAATAATATTAATAGTACAGTTACCACGGTAACTTCCTGAAATAAGGAGACAAATAAATTGACTCTTTTTACAATCTTAAATGAAATATTAAAAGGTGTCCCATCAAAAATGAAATCTAAGTGAGAACAAATCAAATGCTAAATGTATCTGTCAAAATAAATGAGTTGATAAAAGTATGATATTGTGTGTTTTTATTATGAAAAAGAATGCTGTTTAAGATGTTAGAATTACAGCTGTTTTAGAGAAATCAAGTCATTTTATTTTAATCAACTCAAAAGCTGAATTTAAAAAATGGTGATGTGAAAAGCAATAGAAATGATGAGCAAATACAAGATCTCTTTTAGAAAACAAGAAAAGTAAATGAGTTATTACATCATATAATTTTAAAAGTGTAGCAAATTTATACATTCGCAAAAATGATGGGCAAACTGATCACATATAAAAAGAAAGATATCGCCTGAGGCTACTAGCCTTCCTCTGTCTCTTAGGCAATGACTGACCACCTTGAAAAATAGGGCAACAAACTGGATAAGCCAAGATATACAAAAGTAAAACAGAGAAGCATTAAAAATGGGAATAGTTATCAAAGGGACATTCCACAGACTTCCATAAAATGCTAAGAAAGCAAGTCTCCGAGCCAAAACAAAGACAAATATTATTTTTACGTATTTTCCTTTAATGCTAATTTCATATCAATATTCAATCAAGACTCTGTATTCTGATGTACACAGTTATTACCACGCATATTCCTTGAGACACACACATTTTATTTTCTAAATCCTCATGTAAACAATGGCTATATTATGTAAAACAAAAATATGTAAAGACTAGTATATAAAAGAAGGTTACTCTTTGCTCCAAAAGACAGCATTTTTCACTTTCATAAAATTACTTGTTAAGGTTTGAGTTAAGAGGTTGGCGGGGAGGTTTTTTCTAGGCAGCCCCCCAAAGTTCAGGATGCTGGTGTCTAAGCTTAGCCAGCCACAGTTGAGAGGGTCATGGGCACAGAATCACGGGCAGTGATTTTAGAATCAGGCCTGGAGAACTGGCACCAGTGTCATTCACAGTACATTAGTTGGAGGTAAATCACATCAGCATCCTATTCTATGAGAGAAGCTACCAGTGTGGCTTCCTGGGGGTCATTCATCTCCCATCAGTGACTCAAAACCAAAGAAAATAGAGCAAATATTTTCGGGTCAAATTTTGCTTATTTCTCAGAGTTTTATGTTAAGAGAAATTTCAGACATAGAAAGACAAAGGATGTTCTCTTTTGTATCAGGCACCAATGTCATTCACAGTACATTAGTTAGAGGTAAATCACTTTTGTTCTCTTTTGTATCAGTAAATAAATTAATTCCTGTCTAGGAATCAAAATAGAATCTGGCAAATGGAAACTTTACAGTAACTGTGGCATCTTCTTACTCCTTCATTTTTTACATTCTCATTCTACATTGATGTCATTGGTTCTCCTGTGCTTAATATTATTTATTGATTTATTTTGAGACATTCTCACCATGTAGCCCAGTATGGCCTTGAACTCATGGTTGGTCTCAGTCTCCTACATGCTGGGATTATGGATCTGTACATCTGAGTGTATGTTTAACTTTTAAAACTTTAAACTGTAATCATCGAAATATTTTAAATTCAGAGATTTGAAGTGCGAGAAAATAATATAATGACAGCTAATGAAAGCCCTGAATTGTCACTTTTGAAGTTACTGAAATTAGAAGATTACTAACATCAAAAATTTGCATACATTTTTTCATTTCTTATTTCCATGGTCAGCCATTTTTTCTCTTTGTGGTTTGTTCCCATTGTAAACAGAAAATGATGCAGTTTTTCTGAGGCACAAGGACAAAGGAAAAAAAAGTAGCAAGGGTGTTTGGTTTTGTACATTTTATCAAACAAAGAACACGAAGTAGTAATTTTGGAGACATTTGCTTAATTTCATTTTTTCAGAATTGGGTCACTTTTCCTCTTGTAAATTAATTACTGAAAGAAGGGAAAGACCTGGCATGCTTAATTTAAGCAATAAGGATTTAGTTCGGGAGGTGGAGGTAGATGTAGGGTGACCCTCATTAACTAAGGGACCCAAAAGAAAAAGGAAACAGTCCCTACCAGGTACTGGTCTCCAAAGAAGATAAAAAGAGGATTCACACCTATTAAGAGCCAGTGTCTGCCCCCATTACTTGTTTTACACCTGTGTTACAAAAAAATTCCTCTAACTTGGATTTTCCTTATTATTTATGGTTTTAGTTGTAGATTTATGAGTCACATTGTGATAATTTTAAACACATATACAGTGTGTAATTATCAAATCAGGGCACTTAACATTTCCATGTCCTTAAATACTTTAAGCAATTTTTGATTAACAAGTAATAATTGTGTATATTCATAAGGTAGAGTATGATATTTCAATATATGTATATATTGTGTACTGATCAAGTCAGAGTAATGAACATTTCCATCTCATTATCACTGCTTTTTTGAGAGCCTTCAAGCTGCTAAATTGTAGTTACTCATAAATCACATAATAGTTTTTCATGAACTGTAGTCGCTCTACTGAGCTGAAGGAGAACACATTTACATTTGTATCTGTGTTTTGGTACTTGTTACCTGACTCTTTGGCTTTCATATTTACTGTATTGCATTCTGATACAAAAGAGAACATCCTTTGTCTTTCTATGTCTGAAATTTCTCTTAACATAATATCTTTTAGTTCTATTCATTTCTTCTCATATGATAGGATATTCCTTTTTAGGGCAGAATAATATTTCATTATGGATATACACCCCATTTTCTTTATCCATTTACCAGTTGAAAAACATTTTTCTGTGTCTACTGTCTCCACTTTGGTAATATTATATATATATATTATGGACATTGTTTCAAAAAGACAGGTTTCATTTTTTCCATCTCAAAAGCATCAATATATTGAAAAACACTTGGTTCATAGACATCTGGAAATTTTCTACTAGATTTTCATAACAGAGAAATTTGCACTAACAGTCTTTTCAATAATGCCTTCTATTCTCTCTTGCAGATCTTAAATCAGCCCCACATTTCCAGTGAACTTGGTATGTCCACATTTATGTAACATTCCAATTACTTCTAACCTTCACTATTCCTTTCATACTTAATGTTTGTTCTAAAAATTAGCATTATCTGACATATTCTAAATAGAACACTTGCTTTTTCCACTAAATTTTTAGGTCAAAAATGTCAGAAATCTTAAAATGCTTTAAAATATCTCATTTCTGCTGGGGGTTTAGGTCAGCAGCACAAACGCCTGGTAAGCATGAGGTCGTGAGTTCAATCCCCAGTACCAAAAACAAACGAACAAAAAAAGATTTCGTTTCCATGAATTGAACAATATCTTCTATATGCTAAAAATTTATTAAACATTGGTTTAATGAGTATATGTATGCATTAATTATTCATATAAAAAGTCAACTATTCTAAACATTAACAAAGATTATATAATTTCTGAATATAGAACTATATAATAATAGAGATTAGATGTATAAGAAAGATTGTATACCACAAGAGAGATATTAAATTATGAAACAAACATCGTATAGGGCTTAGAGACTTAAAAATACAAATGAGTTTATTAAATCTTCTTTTAAAATATATTCCTTATACTCTTGAATACTGATCTTCAAACTGACTGCTTAGCCAACATATGTTCAAAATGAATTGTGTTCCACATTCTTCATCTTATTTTTGTTTAGATTGTACTGTATTTATAAAATCTGCAAACAAAAAAATCTCATTAACTTGTAGATCATTTGCATATAAAACTTTAAAACAAATTAGAACTAAATGTTGTTTTGAAACATAGTTGGTAATATCACTTAAGATTTGTTATTGGCCAAATTGGCATTACTTCCATTCAAAATACTGCAAGGGTGTTCACCATTACAATCCATTAAACAATAAATAAATAAATGTAAGTGCTTGAAACATAATTTGGGAGAGTCAGTTTTAAAGGAAGAATGTAAAATGGTGAAAATACAAAGTGTTAAGGTAACCACCATGCTAAATCTATACCATAAATACTTTTTCCAGATGCAAGCATTTAAATTTTTTATGTATGATCTATGAAGTACCAATTTTATGACTATTGGGAAACTCCCTCCAATGTCTTTATTCAAAGTTCCATGCTGCTATTCCAAGCAGCCATTCCCCGCTTCAGTACCAGGAGTGTGGTGCATCTTTTGCTAGTCACGTGGCACGCTCTAAGGACGTAAGCGGGCTCACACACCACGTCTGCACAGTTACACAAGGAGCCAACAGTTTTCACTGGGTCTCCTGTCCTGCCACACAAATCTGATTTGCTAAAGAAAATCTGGTTTGTAGCTTGAATTCTGAGTTGAAAATGTGCTTTTATAACATCACCACAGTGAGGCAATTACTTTCATGTAATCTGAGGAAGAAATCAGTGTTTATTGTAAGTAAATACATTTTTTTTCATTTATTTGTTGCTGTAACCAATACATGCTAATGTACTCCACAATAATATGCCATCCACTGGTATCTGCATCCTTGTGTAAATTTCTGCCTTTGGTGTAGGTTGGATGTTGTTTCTAAAAAATAGAATTATCACTAGAAGTTAAATGGCATTCTTATAATTCTGTTAGGTTGCACAATAGACATTCTTCTATCCTAGCAGATATGGGCAAGAAGTCTAATGTTAGTGGTCATAAAGGAGAATTCCTCAGAGCTGAAGAATTTCTCCTGGATGCTGGGGTCTCAGAGCTCTTCCAGATAACAGAAAATCAATACTTTATCTATCAGATGAAAGAGTAGAGGGGACACAATTCTACTCACCCCACAAATGAGCCTGGAACTGAGTCCTTTTTGCCCCACTTGAGCCCCTAGATGAAAGTACTCCTAGTCAACCCCTGACTGCATGTGCATGAGCCTCTGAGGAGATGACAAAAATGAATGAGCTGTGTCCAAAGCATTAACACCCAGGAATGATGAATTAAAAATATGTGGTTTTCAATCATTGTATTTGGGATAATTTGTTGTAAATGACTGAAAAACTAAAATCACTATCACAGCAAATCCAAATGATTGCCAGTTTTTTCCAATATCACAGAACTAATCTCAGATTCAAACTTTTTCAAAAGGTCTCAATTTCTACCTTTTTTGACAAGTCAAACTGAAATAATTCCTCTCATTCATTTCTCCAGCATTTTGTAGCCTGATACAACACATAGCTTTTTTGTTTAATCTAGAAAGATGTCAATTCTCAAAAAAGATTTCTATCTTTTTACATGAATGGAAATTAAATAACTAAATCAAATTAAAGGTTAATAAATATATTGATAATCATGGATTATTAATATCAAATCAGCATATTTTAAAGAAAAATAATATATTAATACAATCTAAAATTACTTTTTATTTTTCTAGATTTATCCCCTTTAGGCTGAAGTTTTGACTTTCAGGTAAATAGAGTCAAACATCTTCATTTTAATTCTTATTGTGTTGTAAAAATTATTAATTGGGTAGCTTCTTAATGATTATGTACTGATCTGTGTGTCTCTTTTGTTACAGTTTCTCAATATGTTCATAATGTTTCTATAACTCTAATTATTGTACATAATATAGACCACTATAATGCTATATAATCCACATAACCATTAATATTAGACCAATCAAGACCAAGGTAGAAATAGAAACCCTATGCATATCTTGTGCACTGTTATAAATAATTTTTGGTTGCCAGAAATGCAGTGCTCTTGAGAGGAGATATGCACAATCACAGAAGTCCTTGGAGATGTGTTAATTAGTACCAGAGTTTGGAGCATGAAAATTCTTTTATAAAATGCAAAAATAGAGGTATGTAATGGATTTGCAAATTTTTCATGGTGTTCAAAGAAGATGGTGTAGATCTTATAATATTTCCTACATTTATTTACTCATTTATTTGCTCATGATTTATCTTTCTTCAATAGAAGATGAAGTCCATGAGGTAGGGAATTTCATTGTCACAGATTTATTAGATTTTAGAATAGAATTTCCTACATAGTGTTAGAACATTTTTAAATACAAGACATAGTATCATGACAATTAAACTTACATTGAAGTAAATAATACACATCTTTGGAAAAAGCTCTGCTAATGCAGTGCTGATTCACTTTGACTTTATTCATCTTTCTCTACATGGGTTTTATTTAACTACTGGCAAAATCTGAATGTGACAAGATCCAATTAAGTGTGCACAGGTGAGGAGAGTTCTTTGCTACATAACCTGGTTGAGAATTGTTTAGGACTTTAGTTTGTTGATCTATTCTGAAAATTTTCTCCCGGTGTGGTTATCAGGGCAGCTGAGAATTAGAAAACTCTCGTGTGTGTGAAATAAAAATTGGCTCCTTCTTGTTTTTCGCTTATCCTTTCATAGCATGTCTGCAGGAAAGCTTCCCTCCAAGACAGAAAAGAGAATAGAGAGGAATCCCTTATCTATGCAATTCTGCCATCACCACAGAACTGGCAGGACTGCAGCAGAAAAGTAACTGATCCTTGGAAATTCTCTAAAGCTATCTGAGCATAATCAAGTGAGAAGACTCTTGGTAACATTGTTTCCTGTTATATGTCTCTTAAGTCAAAGACTTTGATGTGGGAAACTTGTAGTTCTCTGAACTTTCATATGTGCAATACTTCCCTGAGGAGATGTCAGGGTTAAAGTTAAATGCCAGGAGTGCATGACTTAGGATCAGGAGGGTGTCACTGCAGCCCCTGGCATATTTAATAATAGTGCACAGTACTTTTCCACACTTTTGCAATTACAAGTTTGATGCAAGTTTGTTGGATACTCAGAACGTTATTTTCCTTTTGTAAGTGAATATATACTTGAGTAGTAAATCTAGAAAAAGGAATGCTGAAATTACTTTTTACTACTTCTCATTACATAAACTTTTTCTGTAGGAAAATCTTACCATTGGAAGCTCTCAGAGTAATTATATTTGATATCTAAGTTGACTGCAACAGTTACCAAAAAAAAAAGAAAGTTCTAAGTGACGAAATAAGAGGTATCAGGACAAATGGAAACACATAGGAACTGCGAAAAAATAGCAACAAGGATAAAAGTGCTGCATAATGAGAAAATTCACATATATAAATTATTTGTACATGGATATGACTTGTTCTTGTGTTCTAGGAAAGATAGAGTTTCCAAATTAAAATTATTTTTAGGTAAGTATTCTAAGCAGCTCTAGTTTAAATCGAACCATATTAATTTATGTTAAATAGTGCTGTGGGAAACATGCCAATATTAGATGGAAATATCAGCTGAAAATACCAGGTGAAAAGTTGCAACATTTGTGCTTGGATTCTGTCCTTGTATACCTCTCCTCAGGTTTTATACATGAATGGTTAAAAGACAAACCAAAATATTGATCTCTGTTGTTGATATTTAACAATAAATGTACATAATAAGGAGTACAGACAGTCTTTGTTTAGCGACTGTCATCTACTTCTGTCACTCAGTCTTTGAGTGAGTTGGTCACTAAGTGAGGAACTGTTTATAATATTTACATTACAATATTCAGAATAAAGAAATGGTCAAAGGAAACTACAATTTGATGATTCGGCATTTATTTGCATAACTTTTACATACAGTACTGTACAATACAATCAGTAAAACTTACAGTACTGGATAAAAAGGTGGTGTAATGTGCTAAAAAAAAAAAAAAAGAAAAGAAAAAGACTTCAAGGCCTATAAAGAAGCTGTGAAGAACTTTACCAAACAAACAAACAAAACATATAAAGCAAAACAAAAAAGAACATAAGTCTAAGTCCAAATTAAGGTACTAAGTCCAAACAGCATGCTTCAGTCACAAGTTAGAGCAATGTGAAACAGCTAGTTTGTTAATAGCTAAATCTCTATAACTTGGTACAATGCCCCATGGATCACAAACCAACAGTGGGTTATCCTACATGCTTCTTTACTGGCATGAATTAAATGTTTATTTAAAAGAAGGCCAGTAATGAAATGAGATTTCTTAAGAAAAAAAAATCTTAAGTCTGGTAGAGGTGCGTTATACTGGAGTACAAAAATAAACTGCTTCTATTTTGCCTGGACAAATCTTTCCTTTTCACCTGATTCCATAAGAATGAAAATGACTAAACATCTCTGGGGTGTTTGCAAGCATATACAAGGGATGTTCAAAAGTTACCATGAATATTTAAGCTAAAAATGTACTACAGTAATGAACATATTTCCAAGAGCAAGGCAGTAAGTGAGTTTAAAGCAAGAGGCAGTACTCTGAGTATTTTTAGGGAAATTAGTGTGTCTTTTACTATAATAAGTTTTAAACAGTCATAGCATTTTTTGAGCAAACATTTATAGTAATTCCAATCAAATGAAGTATTAAAAACATCTATTCATGTACTCATGTATTTTGTTCATGTAATGGGACATCACGTGACTTCTGGCTTTTTTTAATTGATTTGGGCATCCAGGCAGCCATGACAGAGTAACTAAAGATGCTCATGAAAGAGAACTTCCGGAACTGCTTTAAAAAGTGACACGACCATCTGAATATTCACGGATCTTTTCCAATAACTAATATATCTGTTTATCTAAGCAACCCTCTTGAAGGTAACAATCTGCAATATTACAACCATTGTCAAATTCCTATCATCTTGTTCCGTAAACCTATGTTACTGTGTTTGGTTTCTTGTTTTTGTTCATCTGTCTTTAATTGTTTTTTGTTTTTCTTTTCTGGGTCTTTTTAATCCTAAATAAAACAAAATAAAAACTGACAAGAACTAGGGGAGTATTTGAGGGAGATTAATGGCCATACATTTCTCACTGTAATAATTATTTTTTAATCATAATATTCATCATTGTATAAGACCTTGTATATGACTGGGTATGTA
Organism: Hydrochoerus hydrochaeris; assembly: GCA_004027455.1. Lineage (NCBI taxonomy): Eukaryota > Metazoa > Chordata > Mammalia > Rodentia > Hydrochaeridae > Hydrochoerus > Hydrochoerus hydrochaeris. The sequence goes on from PVLA01000635.1 coordinate 451,073, forward strand.
CCTGGAAGAAAGAATAATTTCTTCCTGTTACAAGGGTGATTTGAAACGTTTACCCCATGGTTTTTCTTATTTCAGTCTTTCATGTTCCATGGAAAAGGTAGTAGTAATTTGCAATTACTTTGAGACAGCTAAGATTCAGTTTTGACCTCGAGTCAGTACTAGATTGACAAGAGAACAGAGGCCTGAAATTCATGTTTCTCCTAAATGAAGAAAGTAAAGACATGTTAAATAACTCACTGTAGAGTGGACGCTAGGCTGTGGCTGTGTCTATGTAGACTGAAAATTAGTTGTATTTACTAAAAATGCTCTCAGTTATACAACAGACAAACAATAGTATCCATATGATGATGTATGTGCTAATATTTCATAGGTATATAATTATACTGTGTTATAAATTTAAGGTATGGATTGACAAATCCAGAAGGGGCATCTTTAACCTGAATTCCCTGGCATGTATAGAAATCAAAAGGTTGCAATGGAGATTTAGGAGTTATTTTCAAAATTTCAGACAGTCTGATGGAAATGGTAAATTAAGACAGTCTTAAAAGGCTTAACAAGATGAATATAATTTTAAATGTCTCGACAAAGTTATTACTAGTTATGGCCTTCTTCACATGATCTTCATCAAAAGACTACAAAGTTATGGCTTTCTTGTCTAATGTTTTAAATGTATTGATAACTAAAGCAAAAAGAAATTCTCTATTATATTGAGAAAGAAGTAAACTATTCCTAGCTTGGAATTTTTCCTCATCTTTTTTATTATGGGGAGGAGAAAATGGGTGCAGAAATAAAGCATTTAAAAAAAATAAAATAACTGCCCACTAATCAATATAATATGAAATATATCTTTCAAGTTTTAATCATTTGAAAAATTTTTGAAGCATTAATTAACATTATCTTCCTCTGTTTCTTTTCTCTCATATAAAGCATAAAAATTTGAGATTAAGGATATTTAGTTAGCTTATTTATTCTAATAGAATATTATTGTAAAAATTTCGACTGGATATCAGGTATTCTGATTGCTATTTCAATGTTTATAATTTTATATAATCTATATGTTAAATTTGAATTGCAAAAATTTAGGCTTTATAATATTGAGAAATTGAAATTTTTATTATGTCATATTTATTCACTCATTATTAATGAAAAAAATGTTTTTTGATAGCACATTGTTCTTTTTAAAAAATGTAAGGCTTGTTAAACACTATTATAGTAAAACAATTGTATATATTACGGCTAATAGTGCTTTTGTGATGTGTAAAAGACAGAGACATGTAAATATGAATAAAATGTTAAAGTGTGCTATCTACTAACTACTCCTAAATATCTATATATATAAAGCACTGTACATACACATGTATGGTCACATCTACACACATACAAGAGATTAAAAGATACAGTGTTTATTGAAATTCAATGTATTATGTGATGTTGGATTTACAGTAATACACTAAATTATGCTGTTCCACTTTAGATATTTTAACTGTAACTCAATAACAGATTATTTATTTCTCCATTATTAAAATTTAAACTTATGCATACATTTTAAAATGAACTGTCCTTTATGTTTTTCATTTTAAAGGGGGAATTATGCTTTGCATAAAATTGTTCACACTAAAGCTTTACTTTAGGAAAGAAAAGTTGTCAGAACTTCATATTATGATTTAGTAGGCCAAAAAATAAATTAATAAACAGAAAGAGGCAATCAGAACAACAAAGGGTAAAATCGTCTAATTTGTAATGATCATGAAATGAACAAAGAAGCAGTTTGAAATCCCAAATGTAATTATATTGTTTTTCTATTATTGTATTTAATGCTCCTGAGAGAAACACTTTTGAATGTAATTTATCTTCATTGCAAACTTATTCAACCACCAGCTTTCCTAAAGACAGAACCGATGTGAACCTATACAGCAAAGCCTGTAACTATGTGTTTACCAAAGGTTTCTTAAAGTCTAACAGTAGTTGATCACTTTTATATTTCTATGGCCTGTATTTCACAGCTTCACAGACGTAATAGGCAATACTTGTAACTAAATGGCCAATGAGCATATTACTCATGTTTCCCTTTGTTTTGTATCAAATTACCTTTTCAATGTATCTTCACAAAATGTTCAAAATAAAAGTAAAGAAAACTTTGCATTTTCATTTAATAATAAGCATGAGTCAGGAGTGCAGTTATAATTATAATTATTATTATTAAAATATATTACAAATCCATAAATCTTTGCATTTTCAAAGACAATTATTGCTTTTAAATGGCTTCATTTTGCATAAATTTTAGGTTCATGACATAATTGAACAGGAAATGTAAAATCTTTGCAGATACCCTCTGCAAATCTTAAAAGTGCCCCCACCACTGAAATGATATGTTTGTTGCAATCCATTAGCCTATTCTGAAGTTATAACACACTTAACAATAAATGCCTATTGATGACTTGGAGATTAATCTGGATTCGCACATTCTCTAATTTTGAAAAAGAATGTATAATAACATAGACACACCATAATAGTATTAGGCAAATAGTTTCATTACCCTAAAAACCTTCTTTGCTCTGTTTATTCATCCCTCTGACCTCACTAGCCTCTAGCAACCACTAACCTTTTTACTGTCTCCATAGTTTCCTTTTATCTAGAACATTGCATAATTGGAATCATATACTAGGTAACCCCTGCAGATTGGCACCTCCCCATTTAGTAACATGAGTTTATGAGTCTTTTATGTCCTTTTGATTTATAGATCATTTCTTTTTCAGCACTGAGCAATATTCTACTCTCTAGATGTGCCATGATTTGTCCATTCACTGATAGAAGGGCAACGTGTGTACTTCCCAGATTTGGTAATTATGAGTAAAACTTTTGTAAATACATATGTTCAAGTTTTTCACTCAGTGAAGTAAATACCAATGAGCACATTTTCTGTAACCAGGGTGCTTTTTGGTACAGAAAGTTTATACATGTTCAAAATATAATGGAATATTTCAGGATAGTTTGTACTTATTTATCAAACCAGTTTTTCAAACATTTTGAATACCAAGAATGCAGACCTCAAAAGTCATATTTTATTGGTCTCTTAACAAATAAATTGTTAAAATTGTATGTGGTAAATATTTTCCCAAAACAAAAATGGGTTGTAATTGTTTTCTGAGTTTAGGAAAAATAAGCCCCAAAGTATGTTCAAAGTCAGCATAGGGAAAATGTCTCTGGAGATATAAAGACTAACTTAATTTTGACAAATAAAATTCACCGGGGCAAGAAAGGTCAGAGAAAGATTCTCCATATTATAGGATTTGCAAGTAATGAAAATGTAAAAGAATATCTTGCACTTAGAGATGACCTAAGGACGTCATGGGAATGAAGAGTTTAGGAGTGTGGAGATGTGATGGGAGACAAAGCTGGGGGTGAGGTCAAGACATCATATGGTATTATTTCCCAACACATATACATATACAAACATTTAGTGGTATACCTTAAAATATGTAAATTTAAAATACGCAAATTTGTGTTAACTTTCTCAATAGAACTGTCATAAAGGAAATAAAAGAAAATGCCATATATCAGGAGTCTGGTTGAAAATTAGCTTCATTTTGAATCAGTGAAGAATGTATGACTGAAAAGACAAGGATAAATAAAAGGATGAATGTTGTAGCTCAGTGATAGCTTAGGAGCCTAGCAAATACAAATCCTGGGATCAATCCCCACTTCTGAAATAAGTTTTTAAAAAGAGAAAAAAAATAAGTCACACAGGTTTACTGAAAATTATTTTAAATATTATAGTTAGATATAAGGAATGTTCATTTACAAGTGATAAAAATAAATGAAAATAAGTAAGGGTTTTCTTTTGAGGTAGTCATTATCACTGTTTAGGGCATTTTTTAGTAGAAATTTAATATTCTGAGGTGTAACTTTTAATTTCTCTGGATATTTATTCTACAGCTAATTATTCTACAAAAGTCTGCTAAATTTGTAATTCCTAACAATGCATAGGTATTAATTGTTTAACATGCTTAAATTGTATTTATCAATTTAAATAATGCATCCATTCTTCAAATGACTTAGCAAGCACTGTCTTTCCAGGTAGAAAAACACAACATAAGATGAATCACAGGAAGGGATCTTATTGCCTTACAGAATGTAAGATGCCCATAAATACTGCTGGACTTAAGACAAAACTGCACGCAAGTCCTTCCATAATGATACTGCAGTTCTCCTCATAAGGAGTCATCATTTTTATAGTGTGGACCAAATGGCCTTAATCAAACCCAGGCAAATACAGATCCATCTCTCATGGGTTTACCAAACATTCGTAAACAATTCTTAAGTGGATAGGGATACAGCGCCTGCCTGGCATGTGTGAGGTTGTGAGTTCAATTCCAAGTATCAATAAATCAATAAATGAATAAATAAAATATATCCTTCGTAAAAATGTATAGAGAGATTCATTTGTGACCTGTTAGCCATTGTGACGTTGAGGTGCAAGACCAGCTGTACCTGTAGCATAGAGATGGATTTCCAAATATAATGAGGTGGCTTGTGACTGAGGGAAGTGGCATTTGGCAGACAACGACTGAAATGTTAAGTTCTATAATACCTTGCACAGCACTGGACACACATTCATATCTCAGGGAATCACATACTCTCTAGAATTCTTTGTCACATAGGTTATCTATTACATACTGCATACTTTATTAGACTTTTACAAAATTCTTTCCAAATATAAATGGACTTGAGCTTTCTAAATTCTATTTAATTTTTATTTGTAAACTGAATAATCACGGTTGCTACAAAATATTGAAGCTATTAAAAATATTTTCAACAATGTTAAGTTACAGTAATCAACATATAACAAAAGGTTTTAATATTATAAAGTCTTAATGGAAAATTTAGATGTGTTTTTCTCCTAAAATCTTCATATTTAAAAAAAAATTAGGATTTCATTCAAATACATTTCCAACACTTCCTCATTTTCTCTATAGAGTAACAAATTAAATTATACTCCTATTACCTTTTATTTCCTTTAAGATGCTGAATGAATATTAAGCTTATTCAGTTAACAAGTTATATAGAGTTATGGTAATTTCAAAGAAAATTAGAAATTATAGTACATCAGAACATGAAGTACAGTGATCTATATATTTCATTGTAGACATAAATTGAAAGAATGTGCACACATCTACATACATTAGAGTTAATTTTCTTTTTTTGAGGATGTTTGAAAGCTATGAATATTGATAGTTGTTCTATACAGCATCTTGTGATTAATTAATGTAATTCTGTGTTGCTACTATTTCTTAAGAGAAAAAAAGATAATATTATAAAGTTGAAGAATTTGGTGTAAAAATAGAAGCAAATATAATGAAACATAAATTATAGTACATATAAGGAAATTTTCTTGCTTCTTTGTATAGTTACCTGCAAATAATTTTTTGAAAGAACAAATGCAATGTTGTAAAAATTTCCAGCAAAGCTGGGCAATACTCACAAAAGACACAAAGAACTTTTCTTCAAATCATTGTAAGAATGGTACTTACAATGAATATTTTTTGAAAATCCACAACATGTACTCAAAAGGAGAAATTGAAAGATCCTGCTGGACTTGATCATCAGCATAATACAGAGCAACGAGAATTTAGTACCACTGGAGTCAACCTGCGGACCATTGGGACAGAGTGAGGAGAACCACTCTCCCATCTCTCAGTTGTCTCAACACGCCATCCTGGGAAGCAGTCTACATATTTCCCAGGGTTTCTGGGATATTAAATGATTTCACCCACAATAGGAACTTTGATACTTGTCTCAGTTTGTCTTTTGTTGTTATAACAAAAAATTTGAGACTGGGAGATGTATAATGACAATATATTGATTTCATAGAGTTTTGGAGGGTGGGAAATCCATGGGCTTGGCCCCAGCATGTTAAAAATATCTGGGGTGGACCTTCTTTCTGAATCAGAACATCATAGAGGGCATCACTTGTTGACACTGAGAATGTGAACTGGAAGAGCTCACTTTTACAATGAAGCCACTCTAAGTCATTAATGAGAGCTCTGCCAATCACCACACAAATTCCCCGCTCTCAAATATCATTAACACATGACAGTAGGGATTAATTCTCAGTGTATCAATTTGGGAAACACATTCAAATCATGGAAAAAGTACACTCTTACTTTACTTGTCTCTCCAAACCTGCTCACTCTTTTGGTCATATCGAGTAAGATTTTCTCTCAAATAAAATACCTCTTCCCAAGTCCTAAGGTTAGGATTTCAAATAAACAAATAGTAAAGCAATAATTTCATATTTTTATCATAAAAAATATTTATCTGTTAATAGGCCAAATGTGTTCATGAAAGTGTAAGCTTTAACTGAAATGCTTTAGGTTTCATAAATCCACAAATTATTCAATTTTTATTTTTTAACAATGATTTTGAAAACAAGTTTTAATATACCTTTCTGATTTTAAAAATCAATATTTTCTTATGCTTAATTGGTTATTTAATCTTACATTTATTTTACAGTGCTTTTAACCATTCTTATCTGCTGCTCATGCTGGCCTCAGTATGCAAACCAGTTTTGTCCTTAAGTGTTTTAATCTGAAGTTCATCTCTTGCATAGTCAAATATATTCTTCATATGAACTATTTTATACAAAGAGTCAAGATTAAAAATTGCAAAACATTAAATGTAGTCTCTTACTTGAAATGTCTTTAGGATCTCTGAAGTCAATGGGTCACACTAAACACTTGTCTCCTAAACTTATATAATAGAAACAATATAACTGGGAATGCTGGGCATTTTCCACCTTAATAATTAGCTGATCATTATTATAAGAGTTTCTCTAGTGTGTGTCATCACATACACAGTATGAAAGTCTACCTTGTCAAAAATAGTTTCAGTCCTCAGCTAATTACATGCAACATTTGATATGATAACAATATGTATACATTTTACAATAGATAGGAACACAACCATTTCTCTGTACAAAGATGGGTATATAGAATGTAATGATACACAAACATATAATATATATATATATATATATATATATATATATATATATATATTTAGATATGGAGAGAAGGCTGAATTGTAGTTGATTCAAAACTTCTCAGATAACTCTATTTCAGAAAAAAAAAAACCTAACATATATATTTAGTCAAATCTAGGGTTTCGGGGCATACTCTTGGCCAAAGTATGGGTGATACAAATATATCTGGCACTTTAACTCTCTAACCATAATTGACAATCATGCTTTCCAACTTATGGAATATCAGGTTATACTATAGCATCATTTTTTGATGGCTTGGACATTGGCAAGTATGAGAATCTCCAAGAAGGAGAACATGTCATAGGTGTTGAAGACAGTATCTAATGCATGGTTCTTGGTTTATGATTTATTTTCTAGGAAGAAAAGGTCAATTAAGTCAAATAAATCATATATGAAATAAATAATACATGAAATAAATCATATAGAATTCTTTCTCTGGTGTAAGAAACTGAAATACTAAACAAAATGCAAGATATATAATAGGTATTGTAAAATAGGAAGGGATTGTTTAAAATAAAAGGGGAATGGAGGGAGTGGGAAGGGAAAAACATGAGAAAGGATAAAATGAAAAGGAAGCTTTGTAAGTAAGGAAAGAAAAGGAGTTGAGACAAAAGCAGTGGATGGGAGAATGAAAGTAGAATTAAAACATACTATGCACAAGTGCAAGTTCTGATGATGAATGTGATTACTATGTCTACCTACAATGCACCAATAAACTTAATTTTAATGAATGAACCAAAACTTCAAAGTGTACTGTACCTGAGTAGCAAGTCACCACATACCTTAAGAATGTTCAACAATTGAGAACATAAAAATATGTTTAAAAACATTATCTCTGACTTCACAAGGCTGTTACCAAAAATGTGGCACGACTTCCTTTTTTGCTTCCTTCTCTTCCCCAAATCCTTCTCCATTTTCCTTTCTAGGTTTTTGTTTGTTTGTTTTTCTATACTAACTAGTGTTTTCAGTGGACGTTACCTCTTGCAAGTTACACATACACAATAATGTTTCTTTTCTAAACATTTTTGCCTCTGAGTCTTGGTTTTGTAACCACTACTGTGTACCATATAACATCATTCTATGATGTCCTGGCATCATTCTAAAGGTTTTGAAAACATTTTAGCTATTACACTGTTTTAGAACATTAGGCTGGGGATATAGCTCATCAGGCATAAGGTCCAGTCTGGCAAGTGCAAGGTCCTGAATTCAAATCCAAATTTACAGAACTGTGTTTTCCCAGTGTTACAATTTATCTACCTAATAGTCATGCCCTCATTATCAGACAATAAAAATGATAGAACTGTGCAATAATTTTTTATTTAAAGAGAAAAAAAGCCTGTAAAGGGTAGAGATAATACAGAATTTCAGAAAAAAAGATAAACAATAAGAAATCATTAATTGATAAATTACATATTGTCCTCTTAGAAATAGTTGTTCAAGTTACAAAATTAAGGCATACAAAGTAGATAGTCAAACAGTGAGAATGTAAACAGCTATGCGTACATGAGTCTCTACATGTATTTCTATTCTTTCTCTATTAGAGGGAGAAACAAAACTTAGTAAGACAGAACAAATCAAACTCCCATAAAAACATGAAACCAAAAAGTGATATAAAACCACAGTACAAGGTGATCTAGAATGATTGCTGTGTTGTTTCTTATTATCTTCAATAGAATTGCCAATATCATCAGGCATAAATGAATATAACAGTGTAATTGAATATAGCAGAACATAAAAATATTAGTAAAAATAAAACACTGTAGACAGTATAAAACTTCAAAGGCAGGTAATAATCAAACCAGAGTGAATATTCTAGTGAATCTTGCCATCATAAGTGCAGTTGCCTATACTCTCCGACTTGATACTATCAATCATAACAGCTTTGAATAAAATCTATCAATACAAAACAGAGATCCAACAAACCAGATTTGATTATTTTCAGTCATGTTAAAATAGTCTAGGTTTTACAGAGCTTTAGATTGACTTAATAGGAAATAAAGGGTGATTACCATACTATATCCTGTTATTTTTGGATTACTGTTTGTACCCTCAAATCTAGTACAGGAAGAATGACTGGAACAGAGTATAATACATCTAAGCAGAGTAGTGTGAGTAGTGTGGGTTTTAAATCCTGGTGCACTAATAACAATATAGTGTATCAAGGCCATCTATGTTAGAGATTCTAGTTAACCTTCTCTGCCTCATTTCTGCTATGCTATTTTTATGCCTATTTGTCTACTTTTCTCCTTCATTCTACTGCCTGCTCCACTCATTGAGGCCTTTCTGCCACTGCTCCTAAAGTTATGGTATTTTTTTCTCTCTCTCTAGAAAGTCCTTCAGTATTCTCTGTAGGGTTGGATTGGTGGTCACAAAGTCCCCCAGTTCCTCTTTGTCATGGAAGCATCTTGTTTCTCCATTAATTTCTAGAGACAGTTTTGCAGGGTACATCAATCTGGGCTAGAGGATATTTTCTTTCAGGGCTTGGAATATTTCACTCCAAGCTCTTCTTGATCTGATGGTCTGTGTTGAGAAGTCAGCTGTGATTCTGAAGGGCTTATATTTATAGGTAATCTGTTTCTTTTCTCTGATGGCTTTTAATATACTGTTTTTATATTCAATTTCTGGTATCTTGATTATTATATCTGGGTGTAGATCTGTTTTGGTTGTAGATGGCTGGAGTTCTGTATGCTTCACATAACTGAATGTCACTTTCTATTCCCATGCTTGGGAAGTTTTCCTTAATTATTTCCATGAATAACCTTTGTAATTCACCTGTATGTATTCCTGCTTCTTCATTCACATTTCTTATTCTTAAATTGTAGATTCTCTTGTCATCTTCTAGCCTTTGTATTGTTACTGCCTGTTTCCTTGTTATTTCCAAGTGATCTTTCCTTTCATGATCACACATTGCAAACTTGTCTTCAAGTTTTGATATCTATCCTTAGTTTCTTTTAAGGCTTTTCAGCAGCTTTCAATGGAGTTTTTAATTTCCTGATACTCTCTTTGAATTTGCTTCATATGTTCTATATTTTCTTTATATTCTTTATAGAATGTTTCTCTCCTTTTTTTGTGTTCTTCCCTTCTTCCATCTGTATCTTCTTGAGAGATGCTCCCTGATAGCATTTCTTTTATTACTCTACTCATATCTTGCTTTACCTGATTTAATATTTCAGTTTTGAGCTCATCTACAAGGTCCCAAAGATATCTCTTAATTTCCATTGAAGCCATGTCTGATGTTGCGGGTTTGCCACCCTCAGTCTCCCTTGTTTTTCCCTCTCAAGAATCAGGGCTTTCAGGGTTCTGGGCTGGGGACCTCCTTCTGCCTCTCTCTCCTGTCATGGCCCTGGCTTCCTCCACACAGGTTACAGTGAAGGTCCCAGCCCCTTTCCCTGTTGGCCACGTTTCCTCTGAAGCATGCTGGCAAGGGACCTCCACCCTTTCCTGACTGCTCTTATCACTGAGGTGCAAGCAGTGGCTGCCTATGCCTGCCCCTCCCCACCAGGCCAACCAAACTGCAGAGGCCTTCCCCTGGTTAGTGCTTGCTAGGAGCAGGGAATCGATTTGGGATGGCTCACTGGGTCCCAGCCAGGGGTGTGGCCCAGTCCAAGGGAATCCTAAGAATCTGCTTTGGGAAGGGAGGAACCAACTGAAGTCACTGTTGCTCCCAGTTCAGGCTCCTCCTGCCAGGTTCCAATATGTCACCCATTTGATTGTGCCCTAGCAGTGGGGGGGGGGTCCCAATCCCAGCACTGACTGTGGATTAATGAAGGTCCCTTTGCCAGCTCCACTTGCTGTTGGGCTCACTAACCCCCAACTTCAGTGCTGCTGTGCTTCATGTGAGTGGCAGCAGGAACAAATTTGGGCTGTTCTGCCAGCCGCTGCAGAGTCAGGTCGTTGCAAACTTGGCGGGTCTCCATGAATGAAAACACTGTGTCCTGTAATTTCTAGCTGTTTCACTTGTAGTCCAGACATATTTGACGAGCTTTTTTACATTTTAATTTCTTCCTATGTCAAGAGGATCCATCTCCTTCTGTCTGGGTCTCTCCAGGGTGTTTTATTCTGGCATATGAGTTGTTTCTCCTGGGAGACTGTATTTTGTTGCTCACTGATTGGCCATTTTGTCTTCTTTCCTGTGTAATAATTTAACAAAGATCCTTAAGTTGTGTCAATTTTACCCTTTAAAATATCATTTTATTAATGAAATTTAAGAAAAATTCCACTAAAGAACTCAAATTATATTAAAAGCTAGGAAATTATCAAAAATATTCAAGAACCTTTTACAAAATAACATTCATTATCTCTACATAAATTAAAAATAACTATGTTTAAAACATGAAATTATTGAATTGAAATGCATGCAATTTGCAGTATTATTTTGATCACTTAAATTCTCTCTCTGACCTTGTCTGTATATATGTCTACAAAGTAATTTCTGAATATTACATTTTGAAGGTAAGGTTTTTATTTCAGTGGGTATTCAGTGTCCCCAAAGATATTGCTTCTGATCTTAATTATTGACAAAAATTAAGTTTAGAAAATAAATACTACAATTTGTCTCTTAGTATGCTGTGAATCTGGTTATATGTTTAAAATATTCTGTTACCACTTGTATTTTTATCTGTGTGTTTTCACAAAATACATTAAGAAAATATAAGCTAGTAAAAAACAAAATGAAGATGTATTAAAATGCTTTTAGAAATAAAGACTTTAAAACGCTAAAATGCAATTAAACTAGACAAAGTCTTTTACAAAATGTACTTACTTTAAAGAGAAGAGAAATTTTTAACCAAAAACTCCAAATGTTTATTTTCCCTTCCATTCGTCACTATAGTTCGTTTGCTAAAATATCAGTTAGACAGAATAGGTACACACTTATCTCTCTGTCATGATTTTCATTCCTTTTTTTATTTTTATTTTGTCATTTTTTTTACTCACCTCCACAACATTATGAGTTCTCAGTTGTCTCCAGAACAGTGATCCCTTCTCCACAGTGTGTATATTTTTACTGATTAGTCCAGTTTCACTGTTGAACACAAATGTATAGTAGCAAATGATCCAGGTGAAGCCACTAACAGAATTCTAGTCTCATTTTATGCTGTTACTCAAAGAGAGTAATATGCTCCACACTGGCAGCATTATACACTCAGAAAGATGACTATATTGGTATGTCCAAATTAATTCTGGAAATTTTGTTTGTCAGTTCAAATTCCATGATACCTCCTTCTTTTTCTATGACTTAAAGAGAAGACATGTGCTTATTTGGCTACAAATACCTCAGTCTTCTGGCACAAATACTTCATCCCTCTGGCACAGAAGTTTCCGCCACTTAACTTTAAGCTTTTCTGGTGCAGATCTGTAAAACAGACTCAAATGAGACATTGTGGTGGGCTGTAGCCTCCAGTTGGATTTATGCAGGGCACTGTTGTGGGCTCCAGGTCTTTAGTAGACTCAGTTGTGGGACCTAGGCCTTCAGCTGGATTCTTTGGGTCTCAAATGTATGGACAGATTTTTTCATATTCTTTTGCATTTGACTCTTTGGGTGAATATTATAAAACAATTCTGTAAATTATGTGCCCCATATTAAATCCATTCCCTTATAAATCCTATTATGGTTCCTGTATAGATGTCCCCCTCAAAGCCTCATGGCAGTCAGGCCTTTCAAAGATGAATGAATCTAGAGTTTATGATTGGTTCCTGGTCTAGAGCTGGGATTGGTAGTGTAAGTGCTATACCCACCCTGGGGCAGGTAGCCCACATACAATATAAGGAAGGAAAAGATGTGTGTTCCTCCTTTTTTTTCTCTTTTGCTCTTGTGGCTTTTGGTATCTGCTGCAGCCACCATGACTTGTTGTCCCTCAGCCATGTCACCTTGTCTTGCATACAGTTCAATATAGACTGAAACTTCCACAAACTGTCAACTAAATAAACCTTTCCTTTCCTAACTTTTAGTGTCAGGTATTTTGTCCCAGCAATGAGAGAGAAAAGTAACCAAGACAAACCCTGACTATGACACTCTTGAAACAGTCTAAAGTGGAAATTGTCTTGCCTAGAACCTTTATGAAATGTTTGAACTCAGTGTGTGCATGCTTGAGAATTTCAGTCCTCTTGAGAATTTCAGTCCTCCGCATTCTTTTCTCCTATCTCTCTGCTTGAATCCATTACAAAGCAGAATCTCTGCTGGCTTGGGTGATAAATCACCATATAACAACCATCAGGGCATTTAATTTGTGGCTAAAATCAATTGGGACTTGCTGATGCCAAAAAGTAATACATTGTCAATTTAAAAAAAACAGCCATGAAAACACACACACAGTCACACACATTGGATATTACACTTCAGTAAAAGATAGACTGTTAGTCACCTTGATGACCAAGCATCAATTTATGGTTTATAAAAGTCAAACAGACAAATTGCAAGAAAAATGTACTTTGATTTTAATATCAACGTGTGCGGGATTTGGCTGGAGTGAAAAATTAAAATGGTTTTGGAGAAAAACGGACCTATATAGTGGTGTAGAGGTTTTTAAATAAGGAAAGTGATTTTTTGGTAGAGGATGGTAAAGGTAAAGTATGGAGAAATTTAGGGTATGTTTCATTAAATAAATTAAAATAAATATATTTAATATATTTATTAAATATTATACAAATTATTGATATTAATATAAATAATATAATATAATTATTAATATAAATAAATTAACGTAAATATTACAGTAAATATTACTTTTATAGATAATCATTCACCTACCTATTATACATGCATTACTGATACATGTAACAAACAAGGAAAATGTTTTTGCTATTTTATATTTTCTGTGAAACCTCAGGGCAATTTAGTGAATGATGGAGCCTTCACTCTTTGCAACTGTGTAGACACATATTTACCCAAAGGATAAAAAATTTCTAGGTCTTGGTTTCTATCAGGCATTGTAGTTTAATAATATTTTCCATTATAAGCCCAGAAATAGAATGAAGATATAATAAAAGAGGGATTTATATCAGTCATAATAAGAAAAGCATCAAACATTTAGATGTTTCTAGGGAAGGTGACATTATACAAGACAAAACACTGATATATCTGTTTGTCAATTATCACATATTTGTTGCACATCAAAATTAAATTTATCTTGGGGAATTGGCACACATGTTATCATTTGCATGTTAATCATTTTGACTTCTCCTCCACCTCCTCATTCTTCTATTTACCTCAATCCCAGCTCCTCTAAGTGCCTTCACAAAGTATATTGTTGATTCTTATCATCTCTCTTTTATTTTTCTCTTTATATGATTAGTATTTGAGTTTCTCATGTAAGAGAAACCATAATATATACAAACTTCTGTGTCAGATTTATTTCACTTAGCATTAGGATTTCAAGATGTAACCGTTTATTTTCAACTGATTTCAACTTATTTTTCTTTATGGCTGAGTAGTAACCCTTTGTTACATTCTCTTTATCCATTCATCTATGACTAGGCCTAGAGGATATTTGTAAGTTTGGGTTATTGTAAGTTGTATTACTCTACACATAGGTATGCACATTTGACTTCTACACGATATCTTTAACTCTTGGGGAAGATACCTAGATGGCAAATAACTGGGTTTAATTACATTTCTACTTTTAGATTTTCTATTTTTAGTTTACCAATGGATTTTCACTTAGTCCTGAGATAGATATTATAATATATTTTTAGGTATCCTGAGATAGATATTATAATATATTTTTAGATATTATTATTTTATTAGCTATTTCTTTCAAATTGCTCACTCTACATGTATAGGACTTTCTTTTTTAAGACTGATACCTTACAAGAGATACTATTAAGGCCCGTTTTATTATTTAGATAACAGATTCTAAGAGTTACAATTTGCCTTAGGTTAAGCAGTAATATATTAAGAAGAAAGCCACCGTTTGAACATAGATGTAGTTTCTTTCCAAACTGTTTCAAGTTTCTCATGTTTAGAAGATGGTTTAGATGATGACAGTTAAATTAATGATGAAAACCTAGAGACAATATTCCTCAAATGAATCCTCTTCCATGACTACTAGAAGTGCCATAGAAAATAAATGCTTTAGTAATTTAATACAATGATTTTTAAAATGTTAGAAATGTTTCTTAGTTCAGCATATCTGGCATCACATTTACTCTCTATGGGCCCTGGATACTTTATTTAAATTATTTGAACTCATTGATTAACTGATACTGGGTCCCGACCTAGTCCCCAATCTACCAAACAAGTGTACAGTGAAGGCTTAAATAAAATGAGACAAGTGGTATGATTTTAGGGCTCCAGGAAGATCAAAACCCCTTAGCTAAGTTTGAGACACTGAGGGCTAAGACAAAGACTTCTTTGGTACCACTGAATTTATTAGGTCCAAAACAAAGAGTGGAGAAACTGAGGAAAGTAAGGGAAGTGAGCAGGACCTTGAGAGTCACTTCAAAGACTTCTCCAAGTAGTAAATTATGCCAATTTAGGAGGATCATCTTATCTCCGTGATTACATTTATGGTAGGAGTGTGACTGTAGGAGTGAGATTCCTTCAGCTGTGGTCTCTATTTACTTAATTAGTCCTGGGGCCAAGGTGTCTTCAGCTGTGGCCTTATCTTGCTCTTTGAGGTATCTCTGGCCTCACAGGCCACTACAGGCCTCAGCCAGGACCAGTGATTCATAGAGGTTCACTTACTATGAATCAGCTCCTTTCACCGGGCAAGGAGCTTAGGCCTAGGACATATTCACAGATAAACATAGAAAGCCAATTAGTTAATTTTAAATCCTGCTCAGAGACACTTCATAGTGTCTTCAACAAGCTGATATATTTCGACATCATTTATTAACTACCTCTTAATATGAAAAATATTATGGAAATTGTGGCACATGTCTCCTAGCTGCAAGAAGTTAACAATGTAAAGGGGTAGTGATTAGAGGAGATAAACAAATTAAAATTATGATATTCAATTGTGTTGTGCTACAAAATTATCCTTATGGTTAAATAATAAGTAGATAGATAATGTGTGAGTATTTAAGGAATTTGAGAATTTTCAACAAGAAAAGCACTGCAGGATCCAGGATGAAAAAAGTCAAATAGCACTTTCGGAGAATCAGCCATGCTGGGACTAGAAGCCAACCAACAAGCCAAATAACCAGGCTTTCTGGTAAACCATACAAGCCAGGTGGAGACCAGGAAGTAAAAAATTCATATAGCACCTCCTGTGAGCCTACAGGGTGCATGGGCTAAGTATCACCCATTCTCCCCCTCCATGAACAACTGGCTGGTTTGGAGGACAGATCAAGTGGATAGCAACTGTGGTAAAAAAATGAACTGAATGCTTATATATTTTGGTTGATTTTGCAGGTTTGGGACCCACTGTCTGAGCATCTATAGGTGGATAACAATATGTAATATAGCAAATATGGGAGATTTCTTTCTATCTTGTTTCTGAAATCCAATATTGTTCTAACTGTTTTGTTTTGTTCTGATTAGTTGTTTTGCTTTATTCAGTGTTCCATTTTGATTGGTTGTATTCTGTATTATTTTGGTTTGATTTTACTATATCTGGTGGAATGGACAACCATTGTGATGATAACAAGATGTATTATGGTAGCTGTTGTTATTTTTCCAGTATCCTACTTCAAAATTCTGTACCTTCACTACTTTGTTTTGATTGGATTTATTATGTTTTGTTTTGTTGTGTTTTATTATCTTTACAATAACATTTAAAAAAAACATTGCAGAAGCTGCATTATATGGCAGAATAACAGTAATACCATCACAACCTTAAGGATATATTGAAGGAATAAGAAACATAATCCCTTAAAATAGAAATAGTGATGGAAAATTAGAGAAATGTTGCCAGATATAGCATTGACACAGTGGAATGAAGATCAAATTAAGGCAAAATGATCTTTTAAACCAAACCACACCACCTATTTATAGTCATGGAATGAACTTTGGTATTTCCTGTAAATGCTATGTGAAACCATAAGAATGATTTAAAGTGGTGATGATTTGAGCTCACATGTTTATTTTAGCATCTCTTTGACTGTTTCTTGAAGAATGAACTGAATTCAGAAATGTAATAGCAAGGAAATAAAAAGAATTTATGAAGTTATGCTCATTTCAAAAATGATAGCTATATGAAGCAATGAATAAGGTAATTATCAAGATTTAGTCATTCCAGAAGGTATACATAGCCTTCAAGGAAGTATATTGTACAAAATAAACACATGCAATTTTACCAGTGAAATAAAATAAACTTTGAAATAGAAGCAAGCAAGTTCAGTAATTGTATTAGGTTTAGTGAGAGATATTGGCACTTTTTTATATGAGAATAGTGTTTGTGAGATTTCAGATATGTTTAGGGAAAAGCCAATAACAATTTGTTTTAGACTAAATGAGAATTGTGAGGGAAAGGAGAATTAAGGACTCTTTTTTGCTAAAATAACTGATAGGGCAGCTATTAACCAGAATGATAAAAACTGGGCAAAAAATTTTTTTCACTAGATTAGGAAAGAAGAATATTAGCTGATACATTCATTTTAAGAAAATTATCCAGGAAAATAATACTTGGATATATCCCAACAGAGAAATTGGAAGATACATGTGTGCATGATTGTGGATCTATGAGAAAAAAGAAAATATGAGATGAATAATAGGAAATAGTATCATAGTCAGGATCATAGAACTGAGAAAATAGTGTGGAAAATAGGGAAGAAAGAGAAGGAAGACATCTAAACATTTAAAGTGCAAACAGTAGAAGAAACTCGCAAAAAAAGCAAAAGGCAATATTCTGGGCATGTAGAGAAGAACAGAAGATCCACTGTGAGCCTGCTGAGACAGAGTGAATGACTGTTGCAAATTCTACTGAGAGTTTAAGTAAAATACAGTCAGAAACCTTACTATACATCATGAAATGTTTGGAGATATCAGAAAAATGAGGGTCATAATAACAATATGAGAGTCTCATGTTTAAATTAAATGAACTAAAATGTAGGAAATGCTTGCCTTGTTAAATTAGTGCTGTGTAACAAACTATTCCTGAAATTATAAACATAAAACAATCATTGATTAAGTTCAAGGAGTCTGGTTCAGAAATTTGAGACAGATTTAGCTGGGCAATTCTTGTTCTGGGTATTCTTTGTGGCTGTGGTGAATACTCACTGGGACTTTAGTCGTCTTGGATCCTCAAAGGGCTGGGAGCTCTAACTCACAAATTTAGCAGGTTAATGTGACCTCCTGGCTAATTGCAGTAGCTGTAGTCTTACCATAAGGCTATGAAAGTATTCTCATGGCATGACAGCTGCCTCTTCCCTGAACAGATGATTAAAGGGGTCAAATAGAAAACAGAGTCTTCCTTCTGTTATCCTCTGCTAGTAAATCCTAATACATATTAAGTTAGCCCTAATTTACTCACAAAAGTGGGTATAAAAATATAAAAATGTAGGCACATCATTATTAGTAGTTGACTGCCACAATGATATATGCTTTTAGTTTACTAAGAATATTGCCTGGATTTTTGTGAACCTTCAATAAAGAGTAATGGCTAGAGTGAGAGAAACCCTTAGCTAATGCCACAATTTTCAAAACTACCTCATACATAGGAGACTTCAGGTACAAATTACACATTCTGAAATCTTCCAGTACATTCTCCCTTCTGACCAGCTGACTACAAAGTCAGGAATTCCTATAAACTGTCCTGACATTCCTAAAACACTAGAATGACTTAAAAAGAAACTCAGGAAAGTGCTATATTCATGTTTCCTGTTTTATTGTAGCAACACTTTACTAATCAAAGCCAGCCTAAAGAATAGACACATAGAGAACAAGATAGGACTGAGAGGCTTTCAACTCTGAATTTTCTGTATCCTCATAGGTACGTTACCTTTCTGGCATCAACATGTGGTGATACATAGAGGGTCCATGACCTAAGAATCTCAACATTATTTCAATGTCTGGAATTTTGGTGACACCTCATTATGTAGCCATGATTAATTCAGTCATAGTAAATATAATTGAACTCAGTCTCCAGCTCTCAACACCAGCCCTGAACATTAAGCTGCTTCTACAATGTCAAAATTCCAACACTCTACTCACATTCTTGATCTTTTTGTCATGAATAATTCCCAACTTGAAGGGCCAACTATATAGCTCAGAGGCATAACATCTACCTGGCAAACACAAGATCCTGAGTTCAATTCCCAGTACGAAAAACAAAACAAAACAACCACTAGTTCCCACCTGGACTCATCTCTGTTAGTAGAAAAACTTAACTGTGATTTAAGGGGCATATGTGAATAATAAACATATTATTACCTCTCAGGAAATTTCTAATCATCTAGCACTTAGCCTCTCAAGGAACACAGACAAAAAAAGATCTGGGAACATTGTGGAAGCCTGCATCAGAGAACTCCCCTGTGAGCCCAACAGCCACCAGGAACATTGTGGAAGCCCACCCCAGGCCAAAAACTGCCCTGGACTGCTTCTGCTGGGCCCACCCTCCCACCTGGAGCATCAGAAGACCTCATCAGCCTCCAGTCAGTGTGAAAAAACTTGGAACTGTGCTCCCAGGTGGCAAACCTTGGACTGCAGCAGATTAACTGTGTCAATGTGGTGAGTATGCTCCTAAAATAGAGGTGTTCAAGGGATAAATAGGGCCAGTAGTAAACCCTCCAACTAAATGTAAGACCTTGGTGAATCTGAAAAGAGTGTGTGTGATCCCCTCATAAATTTAGAAAAAATCAGGCAGAGTGAAAATGATAAAATGAAAAAGCAAAATGCAGTCTCAAATACATAGTTCACCAGAAGCAAGCACAGGAGACACTGAAATAGAGGACCCCAAAAGTAAACACACTGGAAATCTCTGAACAGATAGAGAGTGAAATAAAAAAAACAACTGCATCAGGCTATAGAGGAAATCAAATTAGAAGTACTCTCCCATGTAAAGATAGAAATAACAAGCTTAGTAAAGGAGTTGTTGAATGCAGCTTAAGAAGAAATAGAGAAAAAAGTACATAAGCATGGGAAACTGATTGAAACCATGAATGTACAATATAGAACACAAGCAAAATTCATGAAACAATCTCAAAGAGACACACAAGAAACAAAAACTTCCATTGAAAGCATGCCTAAAGGCATGCGGTTTTGCCTAAAGGAAGCTGAGGATAGGATTCTGGGCCTTGAGGACAAGATCACATTTAGTGATCAGGAAAGGATAAAACTTTTAAAAATAACAAAGAAGCATAAAATGACAATCCAGAAGCTTCATGATAATGCCAAGAAAAACAATATAAGATTAGTGGGCATTGGTGAAGATACAGGCATCCAGGCAAAAGACATACATAAAGTATATACAGAAATAATAACAGAAAATTCCCCAAACATGGGGAAAGAATCTGATATGCAGATAAGTGAGGCATATAGAACAACAAATAGTCACAATCAACATAAATCCACACCCAGACACATAACAATTAAGATCTCAGAAATATAGCATAAAAACAGAATACTAAAAGCTGTCAGAGAAAAGACACAACTCACCTATCAAGTGAAGCCCATTAGAATCATGGCAGACTTTTCAGCACAAACCCTCAAGTCAAGAAGAGCTTGGAGTGAGGTATTTCAAGCCCTGAAAGAAAACAACCTTCAACCCACACTGATGTACCCAGCAAAACTTTCATTCAAATTTAATGGAGAAACAAGATACTTCCATGACAAAGACCAACTGAAGAAATTCATGTAAACCAAACCAACCCTAGCAAGAGTACTGAAAGACATACTAGACAGATAAAAATGGCCACAGTCTCCAAAACACAACAGAAAGAAAGCACGAGGTACAATAAGCAATTAAATAAGGGAAAAGCAGAAAAAACAACTGGAATATAACATGGCAAAGCCGAGCCAGTACATATCAGTGATATCCATAAATATAAATGGCCTCAATTCATCTATGAAAAGAAATAGTTTGACAGAATGGTTCAAGAGACAGGATCCCACTATATGCTGCAACAAAGAAACACATCTGACCCAAAAGAAAACTCACAGATTAAAAGTCAAAGGATGGAAAATAGTAATCCATGCAAAAAGAACCCAGAAAAAAGCAGGGGTAGCTATTCTATTTGCAGAAAACATGAAATTCAAACCCAAAATGATTAAAAGAGATAAAGAAGGTCACTACATACTCACTAGTGGAAAAATTAAAGAGGAAAAACTAACAATTATAAATATATATGCAACAAATATAGGAGCACCCAACTATGTAAGACATATACTAATGGACATGAAAAAACAAATACACAAGAACATGACAGGGGAAACAGCCCATTTTCACAAAGAGATAGATCAACTAGACAAAAGGTCAGCAAAGAAATAACAAAAATGAATCATACCTGTGAGAAATTGGACTTAGTAGATGTTTACAGAGTGTTCCACCCAACCACATCAGATTACACATCCTTCTCAGTTGTTCGTGGGACATTCTCCAAAATAGACCATATATTATCCCATAAAACATTCTTGAGTAAATGCAAAGGTATTGAAATCATCCCATGTGTAATATCTGACCATAGCACACTAATATTGGAAATTAAGGGCAAAACAAATTGCAAAAGCTACATAAATACATGGAAATTTAATAACAACCTTGTGAACAACCAGTGGGCTACAGATGAAATTAAAGAAGAAATAAAGAAATACCTACAATTCAATGAAAGTACAGAGACAACATACTGAAATCTGTGGGATGCAATGAAAGTGGTCTTAAGCAGGAAATATATAGCAATAAATTGTCATATCAAGAGAACAGAACAAACACAAATAAACAAGCTAATGCTCCATCTCAAGCTTCTAGAAAAAGAAGAGCAAGCTAAACCCAAAGCTCATAGAAAAGAGGAAATTGTAAAGATTAAAGCAGAAATCAATGCAATTGAAACTAAAAAGACAATACAAAGAATTAATGAATCAAAAATCTTGTTTTTTGAAAGAATAAACAAAATTGACAAACCCCTAGCTAACCTTATCAAGAGAAAGAAAGGAAAAAACCAAATTCATGCAATAAGAACTGAAAAGGGGGAAATTACTACAGATTCCATGGAAATTCAAAAGATCATGAATACCTACTTTGAAAATCTCTACTCACATAGAGTGGAAAATACACAGGAAATGGACGGATTTCTAGAAACATATGAACTACCAAAGCTCAACCAAGAACATATAGCAATTTTGAAGAACCCAATATCAGCTATTGAAATTGAAAATGTAATTAAAAACTTATCAACAAATAAAAGCCCAGGTCCTGATAGATTCACAGCTGAATTCTACAAGAAATTTAGAGAAGATTTGATGCCTATACTCCTTAATCTCTTCAATGAAATTGAGAAGAAAGCAATCCTCCCTATATCATTCCTGGAGGCAAATATTACTCTGATACCAAAACAAGAGAAAGATCCAACCAAAAAAGAGAACTACAGGCCAGTCTCACTAATGAACATTGATGGCAAAGATTCTCAATAAAATACTGGCAAATAGAATGCAGCAAATCATCAGGAAGATTATACATCATGACCAAGTGGGATTCATTCCAGGAATGCAGGGATGCTTTAACATATGCAAATAAATAAATGTAATACACCACATCAACAGAGACAAAAACAAAAACCACATGGTCATCTCAGTAGATGCAGAAAAAGCTTTTGATAAAGTGCAACACACGTTCATGATAAAAACCCTTCAGAAACTCGGAACACATGGTGTCTACCTCAACCTTATAAAGGCCATCTATGACAAACCAATAGCCAACATTATACTAAATGGACAAAAACTGAAAGCTTTCACTTTAAAATCAGGAAAAAGACAAGGATTTCCACTCTCATCACTCATTTTCAATATAGTTTTGGAAACACTAGCTAGGACAATCAGACAAGAGAGAGAAATAAAGGAATAAAGATAGGAAAGGAAGAAGTTAAATTATTCCTATTTGGAGATGACATGATACTCTATATAGAAGACCCAAAAATCTCCATTAAAAGACTACTAGAGGTAATAAACAAGTACAGCAGTGTAGCTGGCTACAAAGTCAATACTCAAAAATAAATAGCATTCATGTACATAAACAAAAAACTCTCTGAGAGAGAAATTTTGGAAATATGACCCTTTACAATAACATCTAAAAAAATGAAATACTTAGGAATCAACCTAACTAAAAGTGTAAAAGACCTATATGCTGAAAATTATACTATGTTTAAAAAGGAGATTGAAGAGGATATCAGAAAATGGAAGGATATTCCTTGCTCTTGGCTAGGAAGAACCAACATTGTGAAAACGGCCATACTCCCAAAACTGTTATGCAGATTTAACGCAATCCCAATCAAAATACCATTGACATACCTCAAAGATCTCGATAGCACACTACTAAAATTCATTTGGAAACAGAAGAAACCTAGAATAGCACAGGCAATTCTGGGAAACAAAAGTAAGGCAGGAGGTATCTCAATTCCTGACTTGAAGCGGTACTATAAAGCCACGATGATAAAATCAGCAAGGTACTGGCAAAGAAATAGACCTGAGGATCAATGGAACAGATTAGAATATGCAAGCAGACTACAAAGACACTCAGCCACCTGACATTTGACAAAGTTGCTAAATATGTCCACTGGAAGAAGAAGGACAGCCTCTTTAATAAATGGTGTTGAAAAAATTGGCTCTCCACATGCTGAAGAATGAAACTAGATCCAAGCCTATCACCATGCACACAACTAAAGTCCAGATGGGTCAGAGACTTAAATATTAAGCTAAACACTAAATCTACTGGAAGACAAGATAGGTAGAAGTTTGGAGACATAGGGGTAGACAGAGAATACATGAACAAAATGCAAATTGCACAGGAAACACTTCAAAGAATCAACAAATGGGATCTCATATTATTGAAAAGTTTCGGCACTTCAAAGGAAATCACCAACAGAGTGAAAAGAAAACCCAGAGTGGGAAAGAATTTTATCCAGCAATCCCTCAGGCAAAGGACTTGTGTCCAGAATATATAAAGAATTGAAAAACATCAAGCCCCCCAAATTCAAAGACCCTCTCCAAAAATGGGCATCTGAGATGTACACACAGTTCTTAGAGGAAGATATACAAATGACAAATATATACATGAAGAAATGTTTACCATCACTGGTTGTTCGAGAGATGTAAATTAAAACAACATTGAGATTTTACATCACTCAGGAAAGAGTAGCTGCTATCAAGAAATCAACTGATAACAAATGTTGGCGAGGCTGTGGGGAAAAGTTAACACTGCTCCACTGTTGCTGGGAATGTAGACTGGTGCAACCATAATGGAAATCCATATGGAGAATTCTCAGGAGAGTAGGAGTGGAAGCCCCATTCAACTCAGCTATTCCCCTCCTGGGTATTTTCCCAGAAGAACTGAAAAGTTCATATCACAGTGATATATGTGCACCCATGTTCATAATGGCACAATTTGTGATAGCTAAATCTTGGAAACAACCAAGATGCCCATCAACTTCAGAGTGGATGAAAAAGATGTGGCATTTTTATACAATGGAATTTTACTCAACTATAAAAAAGGATGATCTTGAGGCCTTCATAGGTAAATGGAGACAATTTGAGACTATCCTCATTAGTGAAATAAATAAGAATCATATTTATAAATATCATGTGTTTCTAGTGTAAACAGCAAATAAGAACTACAAGTGTAATAAAACCAAAATGTGTAATTGCTATGGTAAAAAAGAGAGGAAAAGAAAGTGCTCTAAGGGATATAACTGCATGTATGTTTGAGTGTGCAAAATAGTGTCCATATTGCTGAATCTTTGTTGGATCTTTGAGCAGAACTGTTTTCAGTCTCACTGTTTGAATGTCTACTATGTATCCTTCAACTTTGTAACTTGAACAACTACATCCAATATGACAATATGTAATTTGTAAACTAGTAATTTCTTAATGGTTTTTTCGCTTTTTCCTTTCTTTTAGAATTCTGTATTGTTGCTACCCTTTTTTCTGTTTTGCTTTTTTTCTTCTCTTTAAATAAAATTTTAAAAATGTATAATTACTATTGTAAAAATGAGGAAATGCAAAGTGTTATAAAAGATTTAATGGCATGTATATTTAATTGTGTAGGATATATAACCATATTTCTAAGTTCCTGTTGGATTGTTGAACAGATCTGTTTGCAGTCTCACTGCTTGAATATCCACTTTGTGTGCTTTAATTTTATAACATGAACAACAATTTCTAAAAGAGCAATATATAATTTATCAACTAATGATTTCTTACTGTTTATCTATTTTTTTAAATTCTGTAATATTTTTACCCTTTTTCTGTTTTTTTTTTCTCTTTAAATAAAAAGTCTTCTCCAAAAAAAAAAAAAAAAAAAAACAAGTCTGGATAAGGACAGTTCTTCACAATACAAGGAAGAAGCATTCTTGTCACCCCAGCAGAATTCCTAAATAAGATATTTGCAGAAAATGGCTTAATATTTTCAATTCTCTGAAATGATAGGCATGTACAGATCAATGTAAATCTTTCACCCGTCTTTTTGGTATCTTGCTCTTAATTCCTAGTTTTTAGTCACTCTGATTTTGTTCTGTATCAATAATAGCTTAGTGTTGACTGAGTAGCTTTTTCTACTTGGGAAACAGAATTAAGAATATTTCATGGGTTTTCCTTTGTATCCTAGTACATTAGTCAAGATGATGACCACCCTTAGTTCAATAATGTCATTTAAGTATCACAGGAAACTAAAACCAGTTTCTACTCATGGAAAGGAAGGCATAACCCTCTTTGACATTCCTATGCCTTTCTTTTTGGTTTTTACTTTATTAAGGCATTCTAAATCACCAAGCACTTAAAGTTAGAACTATCCTTAAATCTTAGAATTCTTGCATTTAAGGAAGAAAGCTAATTTCAGGTATTTTTGAAAGGTAATTTAAAATAGTATTCCCTGCCTTTGATGGGTATGAAGTCATAGCACATAACTAGTCCACCAAAATGTAAAGCAAATATGACCATCTGCATCACACAGGTACAGAATCAACTCAGGTAACATATCTGGCTAAAAGTAGTAATAACCTTTGTCTTTAATCATCATTATGTACAAGTAATCCAGCAATGGGGAGGTGGGAAAGAAAGTATAAGTCCTAAGAAACCAGTAAGAAATTGATCTCATATTTAGAATGAAAAAGAACATATGTAATCTTGATTCAATAACTTAAAGTGAAAGATTCACAGTAATTATATTTAAATTATTGTGGATATTATAAAATCTAATATGAACAAGATTAAATATATTTTATATAAACTTACAGATATTATTCAATAAAGTACTGTAATTCAGTTTCAAAACTAATCTACTACTTTATTGCCAATAAAATATGCATCTTGCTAACAATCACCTTTCTTAATTCTTTTATCATTTAAAAGAACATAGACAAATATTTAATTATAATAGGAAAATAAACTTTTATTCATAAAGTAAATTTAAGATACAAGTTTTTAAAATTATATTAGGGTTTATACCTTTCATTTTATATAAACTCAAAAACATCATATGTTTTTCTTTGTTAGATTTTTCTGAACTTTTGAAGTGTGGAAATAAATGTAATGTTAAAAGTAAATTCGTATGCTGTTATTTTATAATAGCCTTGAAAAGTTTCTGAATTCTAAAGCGAGAAACATCAACTGTGAAAAAAGTCTTAGTACTACTTGTAAGCAGGTGGGAGCAGAGCTGTTTTATTATTATTCTCTGCATTCGGGTATAATTCTTACCCAGAGTACATATTTGCATATATGTTTTATTATTGTTCTGACAACTACATAACTTATGTATTAAATATTTATTTTATTTATTTCTTTGTGAGATTTTGTGCTTGTGACAAATAAATAGATTCACTAGTATGGAGTTATGGCTTCATTTTTTTTATCTTCCTCTCTAATCTGAGAAAGATTTTTGCATTTGGAGGAAGCCAGGTGCTCCTAAATATGATACATCCATACTGAATTGATATCTGCAATACTTAAAGCATTCTATTCTAATTTTTTGTATCCATTGCTAAGCCAATTTCAGCAGACTGATAGCAAAGAAAGGAATGTTAGCAAAATGAAAAAGAAATATGGTTTTGGGGTTAGAAAAACTAGAAAAATTCTCTTTTTGAGACATTATTAATGTGACCTAACACAAATCACTTTTCATCATTGTTGTTCAAAATTATAGCAATCAAATAGAAACTAATAGGCATGTTCTCATTTTTAATGATATAATATTCGTAAAGCATCTGTAATATTTTAAAATATAACTTCCATTGTTACTGACATGAAAACTTAATTTCCTGATATCCTTTAATTTTGTTTTATTATCTGGAAGTCAAACTCATGAGTAATAAATGGTCATTAAACTTCAATAAACAAAACTATGCTGCATTTAATCTTCAAGGGATTATGGGTTTAGAGTAATATTTATTACTCATAAATATCAAACTACTCCCTCCTCTCATTAGTGCACCCTCAGTCCTAAATAATCAGTCGTAGATGTGCTCAACTGACCAATAATGGGCTATTCATATTGCTCCAGGACGCAAGTCTAGTGAACATCTCTCGGATAATTAATGATATAAAAAAGTTCACAATTTTTAACTGCTGGAGTGTGATGGAGCCAATCTGAAATGTCTTCTGAAAGCTTGTGTGCTGAAAACTTATTCCTCACCTGATTGCAATGGTAGAAACTTGCACAAACTCTAGGCCTGAGGTGCGGGTGGGTTACTGAGGGTGCACCTTGCAGGTAGAGAGTATGCTACAGCCTAGAGGCCCGTTTCACTTTCCCACTGCTGCTGCGGCGGCGGCGGCTCCTCTTCTTATTCTTGTTCTTCTGCTTCTGTTTTTTCTCTTCCTCTCCCTCTCCCCTTTAACTTGTCTTTCTCTCTCCCCTTCTCATCCTCCCTCCTCCTATGATATTTCCCTATCCTGCTTCCCCTTTCTGTCCTTCTTCAGCTCTTTTTCTCTTCCCTGCTTTGCCCTAACTCTCCCTCTCCCTCCCTTTCTCCCCACTCCCTGTTTTCTTCCTTCTCTATCCCTGCCCCTGGCTCCTGCTTCTTCCTTCCTGGCCAATGAGATTGGCAACTTTCCTCTTCCATGCCTTTCCATCACAGGGTTTATGTTTTGCCACAAGAGATGGAACCAGCTGACCGGGTATGGGAAACTTCACTACTGTCATCCAAAATAATTCTTTCTTGCTGAAAGTTCATTTATGTCACATATTTTGTCACAGTGATAGAAAGCTTACACATGGAGTTAGGGGTGAGGTGTGGCTATCTCCTCTGACATTGTTAAGCATGGTTTGCCTTAAATCTATGTTCCTTCTCCAGAAGTTATGGTTGTACAATGAATGAGAACAGAGGTGAAAAGTGATAAAAACTGCCTGTAGTTTTGTGCCTGTATTTTGAGTACATGGAAGATTAAGATAAGGAAGAGGAGGAAAGATACTGGTATTTGAATGACTAGAACTACTTCATCTGCAATTCTCTTAGTGTTTTGATGTACTTTAAACAGAAAGATTTGTGAAGAATAGCTGAACAAAAGAACAAACTATACAAAATAAAGAACTCTGACTTCCTGATTATGTTTAAAACCTTGAAAACAGCTAAACAAAAAGTTTTAAAGTTGTCCCTGATTGTAGAGCAATACATTTTTGAAAAGTCTTTAGAAATCCAATGAACAAAACATGGTTTATAATTGATTTCATATATTTAGAAGTTACTTTCCAACATTTCACTACATTGATGACATTAAAAATGCATAAAGAGAATCTGATGCTATTAGCTTTCTAGCAAGTTGTAAAATTGCAAAATATTCAAGATTTTAAGAACCAAATAAGTGAAAATATTAGAGAAATCAAAATTTCATACTGGACACAGTATTTAAATTAGACAGATATTTCTGAAGAGTGAAAGCAGAGACATGCCACTTAACTTTCCTTATATGTGACATGAGATTTCAAATTACAATTATTTTTGTAGAATTTGTGAAGTAATTCGTGTAGAATTTATTTTAGTTTTTTTTATTTTGTACTTATTCAGCACTGATCTGAGTCATATTAAACAGCTCTACACCTGACAACATAAAAATCTGACCATATAGCAACCACATTCTCTTATTGTAACTAAAATATACAAACAAATTTTTCTAAGTGTGTTTTTATGATATCTGTATTATTAAGCTTCCCCATGATTGAGGCACAATACCTCATATCTATAACCAAAAGGGAAAGAAATTTAACTTGATTCAGGGTGTGCAGTTCATGGTCAGCTAGGTCCAAAGCAGAACTCTTAGACAGAAGAGGGTGGCAGAAAAAAAGCAGCTAATTTCACAGTGACAAAAACAAGAATGGGAATCTACTGGCAAGGAAGAGGTAAAAAAAATCTATCTATCTATCTATCTATCTATCTAATCTATATATCTTCAAGGTCAGAGTTCCATGACCATTCAAATGTACTGATATAGGTGCTTTATTCCATTGGTGGATCAATTAGATACGCTTCCTAATCTATCACAGTGCCTAAATATTCTAAATGGCTTTATGAACAAAAGACATGTATGTCTAAAACTTTCATGATTTGTAAAGCATATATATATATATATATATATATATATATATATATATATATAATTTTATATTTATTTATTTATTTTTGTGCTGGGGATTGAACTCATGACCTCATGCTTGGCAGGCAAAAGCTTAAGTCCCTGAGCTAAATCCCCAGCTGTAAAGCACATATTTAAAGATATTTCTGAAGGTTGACATTCTAAGTGTTAGGAAAAAAATGACTAAGTATGTATAAACATTTCAGCAATATTTCATATGACAAAATTTAAAACTCAAAATAATATCATATTACTCATATTTTCAGTATATGCACACACTCGTCTTCTCTGAATAATCACCTCAGCTCCATTCCCTCCAGCTTACTATCTTCCATCACACACATATTCAGTCTTTTCTTGCAATATGCCTATTCCAACTCGAGCAATACTAACAAAAAACACCTTACAGGGCTTCCCATGTTCAGGCACTAATCATTTAGTAACTTACACTTGCATGACCTAACTCCATGAATGAACCATAAATTCCAAAATCACACCTGAGATAAATGAAGCATGGAGAAGCGTAGTAGCTATTCTAAAGTCACACAGCTGAGGAGCAGAAAGACAGATCCACAGGTTCCTCTATACCTGTACCAACAGAGTTACAAAGTTTGGGTGCAAGAATCTGTTTGTATAAGCCCCCCCAGATACACTTTGGGTGTAGGACTTGTGACCTATGAACTCCACTCTAAATTGCCCAAATTCCCTTTTTACAACTCACATCATCACACTTATTACTTTCAAAAACCTTGCAACTGCATCATTTCCACTTACTTCTAGACTTTCTCAGTCTAAAATGAGATCCTTATTTCTATTAAAGCTAAGTCTTTGAATTTCCAGGTCCCACAACAAACTGGTAGTTTACTTTGAGAAGTGAAACAAAAGCGTAGAGCTCAGATGGAGGAAGAGCTAATTAAAGGTTGTATGATTGAGCTGCTACCTGCTGTGGGTGATTGAGGAATCATGGGGAAAAATCCTTAGAAGTTCTGATCTAAAGTGCATAAGTTGGGACTATTTATGCACCAGTAACTTTACCTATTGCACTGAGGTTATTCCAGGGCATATGAAAGCTTCAGTAGTGCCAGGTCTGTCATGAACAGAAGAACTGAAAACAACACCCTCCCCCAAAAAAAATCCCTTCCCCAGGGAAGGCAGAATATGACGTTACATCAACGTTTCATCAACACACCGAAGTGACATGCTGTCAGGTAATCCCAGCATGAAGTCCATGGCCACAGAAATACATGGAGCAAGTAAATGGACTGAGAAGATGGAAAGCATCCAAGGGAGCTGTCTGTCATACTTTCAGACAGTGACATCCACATCAGCTAATGAATGTTAAAAAAATGTAGTGAGTCTTCAACTGTTTCCAAAAGAATAAAATCAATTGCTTAATTGGTCTATTAACTAACACACATATACATAGCTGGGATTAGGTCAAGAAAAAATTTAAACTTGCTATGAAAGTTTAATAGCTCTAGGCAGTTTCTATTGTATCTAAATGCCATTCATTTGTAAAAGAGATTATAATTAATGTAAAAGTTTATTTCCAATGATCATGTAATAGTAGGCAAAGAAGGCTTTGTTTCTTACTACTTTTATATTCTGGAGGAACTTACGCATGAGCCAGTTAGACTGATTGTTCAAAATAAAGATTTGTGGTAATACAATGAGAAGTCACACTGTGAATATTTTAAAGTTACACTCTAGGTCATTGGTCTTCAATATTTATCAAACAGCAGAAAAAACTGGAGGAAACACAGCATCTCAGTTTAGATCCCAGCATTTTTACTTCAGGAGATCTGAGAGCGCAAAGTTAGAGTTTGCATTTCTAAAAAGTCCCAACAGACAACGCAAATGCTGATGACCTGACGACCACGCTTCGGAAATTACTGATCTGAAGAATCAAGTACAAGGATGTATCTCTGATTTTCCTGTTCATCTGAGATTCAGTTTCTACAAATAACTGTTTTCTTAGCACTCTGGAGACTCAAATTTCAAGTCATAGTTAATGACATTTAGTCAGTATAGATAGAATCATATTTTAAGTCAATGTCAACAACTAATGAAATCTAAATATTCTCCTCGGTAGAACAGGATTTTTGGCTGCTTACTGAATGTATCCACCACGATGAATTTGAGTCAGTTAGAAATTATATAGTTGAGATTTGGTGTATTTAATCTATTTTGTCTCATTAGATGTCTTTATCTATTTTGACTTTTCCTCTCCCCATAACCAGTTTCTGAGCATTGCTTGGCTACATCATTATTTCTTCTATAAAACAGTGTTTTTAAAACAGTTTTCATGTAATCCACTCAGAGAATTAGTTCCTTTATTTTCTGTATTATGTTCTGCAGGTTTTTCTTTTGTGTGTGTGTCTACTGGGCAGAAATCACACAAAAGCTAGGAGCTAATGTGAACATATGGCTTATTTAAAATAGAAAGTACAGTTTCTGACAAGCCTTGAGATTGACACTGCTTGACAGCCGCAGTGCTGATGCAGATGTGGACCCCAAGAAGAGACGATGCAACGTCTGTGGGAGCTGCGTGAAATTTCACAGGTTGACATGTAGATATTATGGCCTGAGGAAGATCAAGGCAGACGTAACATGCCCACGTTTCACATTTCTAACTATGAAGGAGGTAAGCAGGCAACTCATCTCTTTCTAAAACAGCTCGCCCTAAGTGTGTTACATCCTTTCGCCACAGTTCTCTTGCTCACTCGTAGTGGAAAGGAACCGTTTATATCTTCCAGTCCAAAAGAAGCTTCCTTAAAAGAAAATAATTGTTCTCCTAACATGTTAAAATGGTGAGGCCTAAAATTCTTTCTATTCCATGTTAGGAGAAAATTTGTTACATTGTACAGAACACAATCATTTTCACTCATTTATTTATTAACATTTAAAAAAGCAAGCCCTGAACAATGATAATATTTTTCCACTGGATGTTTTAATACTATTAAAGATTTCTTTTATAAGAATCTTCAGTGTGCCTCTGTGGTGAATGACCAGGATAATTTGATTACAACTGGATTACACTGGCAGAACTTTAAAGCATGCATGTTTTTGTTAAGAAGATGAATTTGTTTCAGAAGAAAAAAAAAAAGCACTGTTGAGCTTATTAACATCTGAAAAAATAGGTTACTTTTTTTCAAAACACATGAATGAATTAATAAAGGATTTATTCTCCAAGGCAAAAGAGCTTAAATGATTTGTCAGGATCTGAGAAACTTCATGAGTTCTCAATTCTGTTAACACCAAAATCAGGAATGGAGATTCATGCTTAAGAATAGAAACTGGCTTTTAAATTTTTGTTTATTTTTTAGTTTTTTTGATAGTTGGATGACAGAAGTCACCTGCTTTAGTCTTCACTTTCTACACAAGCTCACTTCTTGAATTACTGGCTGTCTATTGTTCCATTTGTTTCTGAAAAATTTCATTAACTTCCTTTAGTTTCCTAGAAATTTCTTTTCTGACTTCTAAAGTAAATGTCACTCCCTAGAATATAAAAGTGTGTTTTCTTGTTAGAAATGCCACTGAAATTGAAGGCAATTGTTGATCTTCCTGCTTGAAATAACTTCTCATATATATGAGGCCTTCTCGTATCTGCCTAAAACGATATCAACTATTTTCACTTTCCTGCATTATTCTAGTTCTCCACTAATTTTTATGCCTCCTCAGTGACCTATCTTTAATTTCTTCACAATTCTCCAGAAATGAAGAGTTTCAGCCTGTTCACATGAATCTAATAAGAACATTAATCATGTTGAAACCATTTGCTTATTATGATCAGGTTAACCCACTTGGTCATATGCTTGAATTTATATAAATGGTTTATGATAACTAGTTTTCAGAGTGTTGGTAATTGTTTCATTACCTTGAATAGTATAAAAATCTCATCTCTGTACCCTATCATTTCCATACATTTGCTAAAGTTGTTTATCTCCAGATTGATAAAAATATATGTGCGTGTTCAAGTGATAAATTTAGGTGTAAATCACTAATAAACACAAGTAAAATTTTTGTCAAAATATGTTGAATTAAAATAGAATTCACTTTCAAAGAACTTCCAAATAAATTATTTTACTTGATTCATCAAATCCTTAAGGAGAAATTTTGCTATTAATCATAGTCGCCATGTTATAATATTGATCATTTGAATGTGTTCTTCTTGTGTAACAGAAATGTTCTATATCTTTGCTAAAATCTTTTCAATTCTAAGCTACACCTCTAATGCTGGGAAACACACATTTTATTCTGTTTGT
The DNA here is from genome assembly GCA_004027455.1 of Hydrochoerus hydrochaeris. Lineage (NCBI taxonomy): Eukaryota > Metazoa > Chordata > Mammalia > Rodentia > Hydrochaeridae > Hydrochoerus > Hydrochoerus hydrochaeris. Next base: position 485,025 of record PVLA01000635.1, read on the forward strand.
ATGATTTTAGCTTTTTTTCCATCAGCAGATGAGAGCAGTATTTCTCATTCTGCACACATTTATTCCACTTTATGTAATTCTTTAGTAGATGTATGTCTTATTGCAAATGAAAGAATTTCATTCTTTTTATGAGTCTGAAGAGCATACTAGGAGTACTTGTATATGTACATTCCCTCCAGCCAACCATCAAATAATGGAAAATTAAGTTGATTTTATATGAAGGACCATGAAATTTTATTTCCTACTTCATATTTTTCTACTTCATATGTTTTATTTAGTGTTCCATACTTCATATTATTTCATACTTTAATTGTATACTGAAATGGTTGACACAAATTATATGTATAATCAGTTTTTCTCTTTACAGCATGTGTTGTTAGAGAGGTATAGTAGTTATTGAAAATTAAGAATATGTTTTCTTTATGTATAAAGTATAGTAAGGGTAGCATATTGTGATCTCATTATTCCACCAAAGGTAGAATTTATAAAATAGACCAAACTATAGAGACACAATTTGAATTGGTGGTTGTTTAAATGATAATAGAACAATTTTGTGATACATATTGGTCAGGTTTTCCACTAAGGGACAACATATCTGAAACTCAAAGTTAAATGAAGAGAGGCTTAATTTTGGCTCACAATTTCAGAAGTTTCAGTCCACAATCAGCTAGTGTTAAGGCAGAAGCATCATGGCAGATGGATGTGGTAGACAAAAGCTGCTCACTTCATGGTGACCAGGAAGTTAAACATAGGAAAAAAAACCCATAGATGAAGGGGTCAGGGACCAGATACCTTCCCATTATCAAGCACCCATGACCCACCTGGACACACCAGAATGTGCCTTAGTGAGCTCTCAAATCAGTGTAGTTGACAGTCAAGATAAACTCTCATTTTGTGAAAACGTTTAGGATTTTGATAATGATTAAACAAATCAATAAAATTTTTAAAATGTGTCCAGTGAAATAATAAAATACATTTGAATGTATTGATTGGCTTAGAAACATATATATATATATATATATATATATATATGTATATTTACATGTAATATATTTTCAAATGTATATGTAATATATTTTCAAATGTATATGTAATATATTTTCAAAAGTTAAAACCAGATAGATGTCAATTAATGAAAAAAAGACCTTGTTTAAAGTTTACTCAACTCTAATTCATTACAGTGTAGACAACAATGGATTGCATTATTTGGGAATCATCAAATATTTTTGAACAACTAAAGTAAACACAGAGAATGCATGCTAGATGGAAAATGAAAGAAAGGAGATAGAAAAGGGAAAGTAAAATATTCATAGTTTCCATTTATCTTTCCATAATTATTCTATTTAGGAATATAATCCATGTTACCTTAAAAACAGAAGCTAAAACAGATTATCACATACTTAACATATATATATATATATATATATATATATATATATATATTAACTTTATAAAAAGCACTATATTTTACTTTTGTGAATTTTTATTTTCACTACAAAATATGCCAGGACATTACATATAATTCTAACATAGCCTCTTTTACTTGGAAATTACATGATAATAGCATTAGATGCTTGTATATTTGATCTTTTCTTTCCCTTATATTGAAAATTTTAAAATTACTTCCATTATGGTAATTTGCATTTTTATGAATCAGAATCTTGCACCACAGGTTGATAATAAAATTATGAGCTCATGATGACTAAAGATTATAACATGTATTTTATACTGAAAAATTGTTAAGGGTATACTTTGAATGTTTTCATCAAAATAAAGATTAACTATGCAATAAAGCACAAGCATTAAAAGTTTAGAGTCAATAATGCATTTGATCGTATACCATAAATATATACAACATTTACATGTCAAATAAAATTAACTACTTAATTATCATTAATAGGGGATGGAAAAAGGAGTTCAAAAGTGTGTCCAAAATTACAAAATGGAAATGCTATTTCCTTCACAGCTTTGACGAGGCTAAAACATATCTAAGTAAAAAAATGCAATATTTGTCATTAAAATGTATAATTTTTCTATGATAAGGAAGATTTCTGCTTCCAAAGATTATTACAAACACTCAGATAGTGTGGTAAATGGATGGCATTTTTGAATTTCCTTCACAATTTAAACTTAATTCATCTAAAAAATTTATATCATGATTATAATACAAGGATTTGTTTTTGAAAACTGATAAAACTTTGACCTTGATTCAGTGATTTTATGTTCTACACTTAGTGAAAACATTACCTTTATATTTATGATAACTACTTAAGGTAAAAAGTCAGTTAAATCAAAGCTAAGCTTCCCAACATTCCCTTCCCTATATAGCTTTAATGTTTAGCTAGTAAAAGAGAAAACACTGAAGAATGGAAAGAGAACGTGGAAGAGAATCACTGCATTCCAGCGGTCTTTAACTAGAAACGTGAGAGACAGATGCAGAGAGCTTGAAGCTGTGTTTGTCCACTTTTCCTTTCCCATGTTACTCCAGCAGGATTCAGTAGATATTTCAAAACAGAGATCAGAGTATGGCATTCTTTTCTAATATTGAGAATTCATTAGTAACAAAATCATGGTGCAGGAACAGGCTTTTATGTTATTCAGTGGGATCCAGCACCTCTTTTTTTGTGGGGGTGGTTTGCACCTTTCCATCACTCAGCTGGAAATGCTAGAATGTACATGTTGCCCTTAGAATAAGGCAGTTGGAAAAAAAAATATACTTTGGACCAGATTTTAGTGGCTCAGCTGGAATTTATGACAATAAACACTTACTGGTATGGTATCCATGGTAACTTGTTCACCAACATTGAATCTATGTTTTACTATGAAGGAGAAGTCTAGCACTGATAGTTTGCTGAACTTTTTTTTTGAAAATTAGGGGTGCCTGGCAACAAGGAAAGGGAAAGCATTTCCCTTGTAACTCTATCACATTATCTTACTTTGTATTTTATTTTTAATTTAGTTTTTAAAGAGGGTCTCTGGAAGCCACTCAATTGTCTGAGTTGGGTTTGAACTTAAGATCTTGCTGTGTCTGACTCCCAGAGTGCTGAGCTTGCAAGCGAACGTCATAGTGCTTGACTGGCTGATTGCGTCTGCCAACTATCCATCTTCGAGTTCCATACTGGTCACTTTGTTTTATTTAAAAACCTTTTAAATGAGTTTCTTCCCTAAGTCACTTTAAAGCAAGCTACTATATTAAAAAAAAAAAGATTGTAAATGGAAGAACTTCATGCTTTTTATTTCCTTTTTTGTGAACCTGAACAGTCAAAGGAAATGACTTTTCCCTGAGATCCTGGTAAAAGCGCTCAGATGAGTTTCTTTCAATTCTGATTTCTTTCAGTTTAGTGGTTCACAGGTAGGCTCATATGGAGAATTCTGCTTAATGTCTTGCTCTGATTCCTCAGGTGAACTGAAGCAGAACCCCTCAGATGCGAAGACATTTTCCCTGTGAACAGCCAATCATGCCCTCCTGACTTTTGGTTGCTTCTTTGATTTCTCAGACAAATATTTCATTTCAGCAATGCTCTGCATTCCATAAACTTGACCTAGCCATATTCTGATTTTCCCCCTGTTTTCCTGAAGGGCTTTGCAAAATGTCTTTCAAAATTGCTTGCTGGAATGCTAGAAGCACTATTATTTCAAAGGTAAATCTGCCTCTTTTGTATAGTGTAAAATAAAAACAGTTATGCTTTTAAGAAACTTCTAGAGTCAGAGATGAGGAGAGAGGTATGCCCAAGTAGTATAATAATATAATGAGAAGTTATATCAGGTTTATTAGTTACTGTAAATAAGCAAGCCCTCACATATTGTTTTCTTCATATTTTTGAATCTGTTTACAAACAAAAATCAATATTTATTCAGATTTGATATTGAAATCGGATAATAGTCTGCATAAATCTGTTTAGGTCCATGCTCCTTTTGATTTTATTCCTTGGCTAAGCAGGTTTTGGGACCCCTGTCCTATCTCAAACAGTCATAGCAGACACACAGCTCCTCTGCATGCCTCAAAAATAATAGGTGAAGACGTGAAGGATGAATGAATTTCATTTGAAAGGAGTGAAATGTTTGACTAATCCGAAAACTCATTACCCAAAGTTTGCTGAGTCTTTCCATGTATATTAGAGTAAATATTTGCCATACGCAGGAAGCGGTTTAAACTATATTTTTAAAGGTTTCATTTTGACTTGCTCATATCTTCTGGGAGTGACTGGGAACCTTGTGTGCAGTTTTCTGATGCTGAAAACTGGACACTGACATTTGGAGGGAAACAGCGGAGCACTGTGAGGCTCCGCGCCCTGTGACAAGATCTGGGTGCTGTTATTTTGCCAGCATCAGGAGGCAAAAGGAAATAGACCCTGGGCTGGCTGGATAACAAACAGGAGATGTAAGCCTTGAGATGAACGCGCGCATCTCTGCTTCCTCATCTGTAAAATAAGACATCAGATAAAGCAATTGCTGGATCTTTCTTGCTGTTTAATCCACTGAATTCCAATATTTAGATAGAAAGTGTTTACTATAATTAGAGTACTGTGTACAGAAATTTTCCAATTCTCTTGCCCCTTTTAGGTATAGGTCATTTGTAGCTATTATTAAAAATAGCAAAGTTCTCCTTCAAGTTATTTCCTTACCTTTGACTGTTAGATGTGAACAAGCTTCTGCATCAGTGACACTCCTGTGACCCTTCACTTTACTACAGCTCATTTTCTCTGATGTCTGTGCAGGTGTAGTTGTGAACCCTCAATATTATCATTTGATTCAGTTTTCAAAAAGTGCTATTTGAGGGTTTTTCTTTTAGTGTGATATGACTGTTTACATGGATTCACAAATGAAACCACATGTGCATTCTCCCATTAGCAGAGTTAGAAAAAGTCTGCTTTTTTGATGAACTTTATTTACTTTTCAGCATCTTGCTCTGATGGAGTCCATTTACCACAGAGCTGACATGATTTACTACAGTCTACATCATTCGGTGATGAACTTATCACACCATTTATTCTGAAGTTATTTGTGATTTCTAGTCTTCTTTGCCTCTATCACGTATCAATGTGATTATGCTGGATGTATAGTTTCATTTTTATACTTTATGTATGAGTTAATGATTCCCAGGTTTCTTACTAACTTCTCTCCTATTTCCTTATAGAATTATCAGGTGAGTGTCCGATATTCTACTTGGCATTGCCCTCTAGTGTTTTCATGCTGTTCATCTTTATATATATTTTCTTCATTACAGCTATATTATTTTCTTGGATGATATAAAGAAAATGAGGTATTTGGAGAGTATATTTTTAAATATAAGCCTAATATAAAGGAAAAACTATGCCATTTAGGACTTTAATAAATCAGACACTAACCAGGACTGGTTAGCTTCCAAAATCAGATGAGATAGAGCATGTTCAGGGCAGTATGGCCATAGATAGGATTTTGAGAAATCAGGAATCTTAAATCTGTATCAATAAAAGTAATGCCACAATAGGTGAAAGTAGGGATATAGATAAAATTTGTCCACTCAACCATGTATTTGGATCATACATACACGAGTATAAACACATGTATGCACACAGGAAAATGTTTAGACATTTATAACTATGTCTTCAAGTTTATTTTTTTCACTTGGATAAATGTTCACATTACCTCCACCATCACAACATAGAGGGAGCTGTGATATTGGGGAAAACAGAGCAGAAAGAGTACAATATTGTAAACAATTGCTGATTAAGATCTTAAACCTCTGCAAATTAACAGTGAAACAAAGCAATGATAACAACAAAATGTGACTTTGCAAAAATTTTTTTCTATTTTTTTAATTGTAAGAAAAAATAAAGCAAAATTTTATAGTTGAACAATGAGAATAAAAGTTATTATACTATCTATCAATATCTCAATATAGTTCAACAGAGCACAAGACATAAACCAAAAATACTCTTACAAAAAAGAAACAGGTGATACCAATCTTTCATTTCAACAAATTAAGATAAACTACTAGTATAAATGTAGCCAACTAGCATATATATTGAAATATTTTTAAAACAATTGAGTTTGTAATTTGGGAAAGTATTTGAAATTTCTCCTATTTGTTATTTATCTCTCTTCTGTTTTGATCTTTGTGTTTCTTGAAATCCTCAGATTACAGGTATACAGGTATAAACATAGCCGTGTTTATAGAAGCTCAAATTATAAAAGCTAGATCTAGGAAAAAGTGTATGTGTCTTTCAAGAGAAAAATGGATAAGCTGTGATATTCATACACAATTGAGTACTAGGCTGCCATAAAGAATGAGAGACTAAGCAATGTACAGGTAAATAATTCAATTTGAGAGCATATTATTAGGTAAAATAAGTTAGATACACAAGCTTACATGTCATACTGCATCAACATGTGTATGTAGGTTTTCCCAGGCTTAAGAAGGTATCAGGACATTGAAGGACCTTTATTCTAAAACTTCTTTCGTGCTATGAGAAAATCACCCTCTAAGTCACCCTCTAAATATATTTTCAGCTTTTTATCTATTTTAATTCTTTTAGCATCTCTTTCTGTACTAGAATCTTAAACACAAACCCAACTTTCCAACTGTTTTGTTTTGTTTTGTTTTGTTTTGTTTGAGGAGCTGACCCTAAACTAAGGATCCTCCAGATTCATCTTCTTAAAGATTGGAATTACAGGCATATAGAAAGTTTGACTCAGATATATCTTTCAATATGTTCCTTCACATATTGATTTTCTTTCATCTATTCTCCCGACTTCAAAACTTCCTATTCATTCTCAAAAGTGCTGGATTGTCCCAAATCTCTAAAATTCCAGTGTCATTTCCTCTAAATAAAATATTCTTCCCTGTTCTTCAACCACTTCTTTATGAAATATATTTTGTTCTTTAGAGTAGTGCACAAATATTTAGGTTTTCTTGAAAAACTTGAAGATAGTGAAATGATTTTGAGTCAAACAATAGTGAAAATCTCTATGTTTCTTGACCAGTAATAAAATTAATAACTTATGGTACATAGATTCTATATTGCATATTTTGTCTTTAATAATTACATAAAAAGTAAATGAATTAATACCATTATATCTCTCCTACATTCCTTCTAGAGACTGAGATTTGGAAACAGATTGTTTTCAAGTTAGGAATATGTACTCTTTTAGGGTTTCTGAAGTAGGATACATATATGTGTAATAATTCTCCATTCAGATAGAGAGTAAAATGCAAACAGATGAGATAGAAACAAGCTTATGTACGTTTCTAATGTTTTACAGAGCAAGGCATAGAGGAGACCGCATGTGGATTTTATTTCCATACTTTTCTGCACAATTTCCCCAGATCCCAGGAAAGTGATCTGCTATGTGGAGAAGCAGATGGAAGTGAAGACTGAGCTGTAAAGCATGGTGGAGAGGTTTGGCCATGCAGCAAAATCAATGCTCCCTAGGGCCATTTCTCCTAAACTTTCCATTTCACTTGAAAGACAGAAAATCTGAGCAGTGACTTTAGTCTAGGACACCTTCACCAAGATGCAGGAGTCTCTTATTAGCATTTTTATAGCTGTCCACAAAAAGCTTGCATGAATATAAAGTTAAAGGATGTTGATGTCAAATTTTCTCCTAAGAAATCAGACACAACACTTTGAACCAGTATTTTAAGTACTTACCTAGGTCCATTTGAGATTGTAAAGAATGAATTTTTATTCCTCTCTGAGTATCTAAATTGCACTGGACTTTTAAATTATGGATTTGTTTGTTTGGTTTGGTTCTTACTGTGAGAGAATACATTTTATGAAGGCATAGAACATTTAAAATGTGATTTCCCTTAAGAAAATGAAAGTATATGTTTTGATAACCCATAAAGAAAGGGAGGTCACTCTCTCTCACCCTCTTTTCCTCCCATCCCAATCTCATTCTCTCTGTCTCTCTGTCTCTCTCTTTCTCTCACTCTCTGTCTCTGTCTCTCTCTCTGTTTCTCAATATTTGATTTAAAATGGTGAACTTAATGAAATGCACCCCCTAAGTTGGATGACATAGCTTTAAATACTTGCACTCACATTGTTCACTGTGTTTGCTCTTTGCTGTTGAACCGGTGATCTCTAGCGAGGAGTTAATGGAACAGGACAGAGGCTCTGACTAGCCCAGAAGAAAAGTACTAATTCCTAGTTGTAATGGGAAGAATCTGGCCTCAAATATACATTTTCTGTCTTCTTTAGTTTCTCTTTGCATTTCCTTAATGCTTGCTTGCTTCTTTCTTTTCTTTCTTTCTTTCTTTCTTTCTTTCTTTCTTTCTTTCTTTCTTTCTTCCTTCCTTCCTTCCTTCCTTCCTTCTTTCTTTCTTTCTTTTCTTTCTTTCTTGGCTCTTGATTTTATTATTTTGGACTGAGTTATGATGGTTCACACAGTTCTTCATAGAATAGTATTGTTCAGGACCTTTTTAATTCCATCTTTTCATTCTTAAAATTAGTTGGGTTAAAACAGTGAAAATACTTGTGTAAATTTCAGTTACCATGCATTTTAGTCCCTTTAGAGGACAAAGTTCAGCCAACTAGGTCATCCTGAATTACAAAATAAACATTTCCATTTCAAACTCTGAGGAATTTCTTAACTTCCAGTGTTTGTCTTGGGCTTTGTCCCTAACATTTTTCTCTTTAAATATCTTGGTGCACAACATAATATTGGTTATCATAGTATGAATCTGATAATGCAAAGCAATTGTGGGGTTATGTCAACTTTTCAAAGGATGCACATGTGAACAGGTCAGATAGCTTTAGACAACTAACCTGTCAGCATTGATGAAATTTTCACCGTGCTACAAATTATATTCTTGCATTGTTGTGATTCATCCCTATTTAAAACCTATATAAATAGCAGTCCCAAGTACCTCACTCATTCTAAAGTTGCCAGGTCAACTACAAGAATGGATATTCTATACATAACTTCCTCCAATAACTTTTTATTCTATTTGCTTATTGATGGAAGTTGGTTGATTACTTTAATGGATAGATAAATGAATAGATAATGATATTAACGGCAGCCACAGTATCAACTAGCAAAGTAAAAAAATGCATGGGTTCTCATTTTTCTTATTTTCTAATTTTTTACAGTTTTATTTTACAGAGAATAAAATAAAAGAGGACAGAACAATGCAGATCAGAACAGAACAATACAAGCAACACAGCATTTCACAAGACAATTGGATATCAACAGTAGCTACCATAATATCTCTTTCTTTGTAATAGTTGAGCATAGCTTCACAAATAATAGTAACATAACAAAATAGAATAAAAGCATTCAAGAAAATGAAACTATTACAAGGCGTTTTGAACCAAATAGCAGAAAATGAACAGTGGCTATTATAACATCTCATTTTCCATAAAAATTTGTTTATATTATTACCCATATTAAAATCCAGTAAGACACAACATGACAGGCCCAGGGATTTAGCTCAGCAGCATAAATGCCTGCCTGGCAAGCGCGAGGTCATGAGTTCAATCCCTGGAACAAAAAAAAAAAAAAAAGAGAGGAAGAAGACAAGATGGCTTATCAGTGAGCAACAAAATACAGAGCCTCCCAGGAGAAACAACTCATAATCAAGAATAAAATACCCTGGAGAGACCCAGAGAGAGGGAGATGGATTGTCTTAACACAGGAAGAAATTAAAACGTAAAAAAGCTGGTCAAATACGTCGGGACTACAACTGAAACAGCTAGAAATTACACAACACAGCGTTTTCATTCATGGTGTCCTGCCAAGTTTGCAACTGCCTGACATCACAGCAAGCTGCAGAGCCACCCAAACTCGTTTCTGCCACCATTCACGGGAAGCACAGCAGAGCTTAAGTCAGGGTTGGTGAGCCCAACAGAGAGTGGAGCAGGTGAAGGGACCTTTGTTAATCCATGGTCAGTGCTGGGATTGGGACCCCCGCAATGGGAAGGGTGCAATCAAATGGGCCACATGTTGGAATCGGGCAAGAGGAGCCTGAACTGGGAGCAACAGTGACTTCAGTTGGTTCCTCCCTCCCCAAAGCAGATTCATAGGATTTTCTTGGACTGGGCCATCCCCCTGGCCAGGACCCAATGAGCTGTCACAAATCGATTCCCTGCACCTAGCAAGCATTAATCAGGGGAAGGCCTCAGCAGTTTGGTTGGCCTGGTGGGGAGGGGCAGGCATAGGCAGCCACTGCTTGGACCTCAGTGAAAAGATCAGTCAGGAGAGGGTGGAGGTCCCTTGCCAGCATGCTTCAGAGGAAATGTGGCCAACAGGGAAGTGGGCTGGGACCTGCACTGTAACCTGTGTGGAGGAAGCCAGGACCATGACAGGAGAGAGAGGCAGGAGGAAGCCCCCAGCCCAGAACCTGGGAACCCTGATCCAGAAGAGGGAAAAACAAGGGAGACTGAGGGCAGCAAACACACAACAGCAGACATGGCTTCAATGGACATTAAGAGATATCTTCGGGACCTTGTAGACAAGCTCAGAAATGAAGTATTAAATCAGGTAAAGCAAGATATGAGTAGAGTAATAAAAGAAATGCTCTCAGGGAGCATCTCTCAGGAAGATACAGATGGAAGAAGGGAGGAACACAAAAAAAGGAGAGAAATATTTGATAAAGAATATAAAGAAAATATAGAATACATGAAGCAAATTCAAAGAGACTACCAGGAAATTAAAAACTCCATTGAAAGCTGGAAAAGTGCCTTGAAAAAAACTAAGGATAGACTATCAAAACTTGAAGACAAGTTTGCAATGTGCGATCATGAAAGGAAGATGACAAGAGACTCTACAATTTAAGAATAAGAAGGGTGAATGAAGAAGCAGGAATACATACAGGCAAACTACAAAGGCTATTCACGGAAATAATTAAGGAAAACTTCCCAAGCATGGTAAAAGAAAAATGAGATTCGGTTGTGTGAGGCATACAGAACTCCAGCCACCTACAACCAAAACAGAGCTACACCCAGACATATAATAATCAAAATACCAGAAATTCAATATAAAAACAGAATATTAAAAGCCATCAGAAAAAAGAAACAGATTACCTATAAAGGTAAGCCCTTCAGAATCACAGCTGACTTCTCAACACAGATGATCAGATCAAGAAGAGCTTGGAGTGAAATATTCCAAGTCCTGAAAGAAAATAACCTCCAGCCCAGATTGATGTACCCTGCAAAACTTTCACTAGAAATTAATAGAGAAACAAGATGCTTCCATGACAAAGAGGAACTGGGGGACTTTGTGACCACCAATCCAACCCTACAGAGAATATTGAAGGACATTCTAGAGAGAGAGAAAAAAATACCAGGATTTTAGGAACAGTGGCAGAAAGGCCTCAATGAGTGGGGCAAGCAGTAGAATGAAGGAGAAAAGTAGACAAACAGGCAGAAAAATAGCATAGCAGAAATGAGGCAGAGAAGGATAACTAGAATCTCTAACATAGATGGCCTTGATACACTATATTGTTATTAGTGCACCAGGATTTAAAACCCACACTACTCACACTACTCTGCTTAGATGTATTATATTCTGTTCCAGTCATTCTACCTGTACTAGATTTGAGGGCACAGACAGTAATCCCGAAAATAACAGGATATAGTACGGTAATCATCCTTAATATCCTATTAAGTCAATCTAAAGCTCTGTAAAACCTACACAGTTTTACCATGACTGATTGTAATCTAATCTGGTTTGTTGGATCACTGTTTTGTATGGATAGATTTTATTCAAAGGTGTTATGATTAATAGTATCAAATCTGAGAGTATAGGCAACTGCACTTAAGATGACAAGATTCACTAGAATATCCACTCTGGTTTGATTCTTACCTACCTTTGAAGTTTTATACTGTCTATAATGTTTTATTTTTACTAATATTGTTATATATTGCTATATTCAATTATACTGCTATATTCATCTATGACTGATGATATAGGCAATTCTATTGAAGATGATAAGAAACAACACAGCAATCATTCTAGATCACCTTGTACTGTGGTTTTATACAACTTTTTGGTTTCATGTTTTTATAGGAATTTGTTTTGTTTTGTCTTACTAAGTTTTGTTTTTCCCTCTAATACAGAAAGAATAGAAATACATGTAGAGACTCATGTATGCATAGCTGTTTACACTCTCACTGTTTGACTATCTACTTTGTATGCTTTAATTTTGTAACTTGAACAACTATTTCTAAGAGGACAATATGT
>PVLA01000636.1:0-28343 GCA_004027455.1 Hydrochoerus hydrochaeris
TCTTTGTATCATCAACATTACCACAATTTGTTTTCCCCTCTCTGTGAGCAAGTCCCCAGAAGAAAGTTGGACACTAAAAAGATTCTCAAATAGTATGCATAAAAGATTGAATAAGGTATAAAAACCAAAACAGAATGAAACCAATAGACATATCACAGGGAGACAGAATCTAAATAAGACATCTCTATAGTAGTGATACTTTCTCTACCCTAACTGATCTTCAACTTACAGAGCAAACATACTAGAAACATGAGAAAGGAAAATGATGCCTCCAAAACCCTGCAAGTCTCCAAAAGTTGATATAATCAAAATAGTTGAAGAGATAACAGAAAAGCATAAAAGTGATCCATAGTATATTTAATGAGCCCAAAGAGGATTTAGTTAAACAGATAAAGGATTTTTACCTACATAATATTTGGTGAATTTAAAAAAGAAGCAGACAAACTAATTGTGTTAAAGAACATGTGAATGACTGCTTTAGAAAAGAAAACATAGAAAGAGAGATGATATCAAGAAAATTCAATGGAAAGCATGGGTAACAACAGATTTAACCAATACGGGGACAGAATTTTAGAAACAGAAAACAAAGTACATGTAGAAGATCATAAACTCAGTAATACTCTATATGACATGCAAGCTGGATTCCATGCAAAAACTCACAAAAACAAACAAAAACTCCTCAAAATTATAGGAATAAAAGAAAAAATTAGAAGAGAACTCACAAGGTACAAAAATGTATTCACTAAAATTATAGCAGTATTTTTTTCAAATTTAGGGGAAGAATTCAATATTAAATACAAAAGGTACATAAAACTCCAAGCTAAGACTGAAAAGAACCTCTCCATGACACATTTTAGTCAAAATTTCAGTATTTCAACAAATGAAGAAAATACTAAAAACACAAGAAAAAACAGCAAGGAACCTATAAAGCCAATATTATTAGAATAACTTCAGATTTCTAAGCCCAACTCTTAAAGACCAGTAGAATTTGGAGCAAGTTTTCCAGTTCCTAAAAGAAAACAGTTGTCATGGACTTTAATATTCTGCAAAATTAGGCTTCAAACTGACAGAAAGTAAAGACTTTTCATGAGAAAGAAATACTAAAACGCATGATCACTAAACCAGCATTGCAAAAAATACTTGTGGGAATCCTGGATAGAGACAAAGAGTCCAGCAACATCAAAGAACACAAAAGGAAAGTATACATATAATTGGGAGAGAACAGCAATACCCTGGTTCATAAACACTTTTTTTTGCAAACAATTCAGTTCACAGAATTTTGCTTTCCTTCACAAACTCCACATTGGGTGATAAACACAAGCATGGCCATATTCCCCCCACAAACACCAATGCAGCCATCTTTCCAAAAATTCTAAGACAAATTAAGTTCACAAACCAAGGTACTACTGTATTGCCTACAGGAAATATACATCATCTAAAATGGAGTACATGGACTAAAAGATAATGTACAGAAAACATTATTCTAGTGAGTGAGAGCCCTCAAAGAAGCAGGAGTATCTATCTTATGTTCAGACAAAGCAGATTTCAAGCTAAAATGGATCAAAAGAGACAAAGAAGGCTACTACAATTCAACAGAAAGAGATAACAATTGCAGATATCTATACTTTGAATGTCAGTGTACCCAACTTCATAAAACAAAAATTACTGGACTTAAAAGGACAGACAGATACTAGTACAATCATAGTGGGGAATTTTACTACCACAATCTCATAGACAGGTCAACTAGACAAAAAAATTAACAAAAACATCAAAGTTAAACAATATGTTTGAGGAAATTTACTTAGCAGATATCTACAGTGTTTCATTTGCCAGCAACAGAATACTCTCTTTTCTCAGCAGGACACAGAACTTTTTTCCAAAATACGCCATATCCTGTATTTGTAAAACATGCTTAAATAAATACAGAAGAGTTGAACTAATCCTCTGCATACTATTGGTTCATGGTGGAATGAATCTTGATGTCAACAGCAAAAGAAGCCACAGAAACTATATAAACACATGGAGATTAAATAACACATTATTGAATAATCAGCGGATCACAGAAAAAAAAATCAGAAAAGAAATTTAAATGTTTCTAGAACCAAATGATAATGAAACACAACATGGCAAAATCTATTCAAAGTAAGAGGTTCAATTCCAAGCCCTACTGTAGAAGAGAGTAACTACCAGTAATCATCTAAAGAATCAACCATATATCAACATGTAATTTATACCTTGTTGTAAAAGTTCTCTGCTATCTTACTAATTCAGGAAAATAAACTGAGAGGAATAATGTAGGATAGAATAGTTGTTTAAAGTCTTAAAGACGATCATGCCACTCTGGTAAGTGGTTGTGGCCTGACAAGCCGCAGCCTCTCCAGGGTGAGAACCATATCAACACTTCCTGAGATCCATGACGCGCCATGTTGGACCTTGGGGCACTGGGAAAACGGGCAGCCAGCATGCTGCTCTGGCAAGTGGCTCTGCCCTGGCAGGCCGCGGCCACCCCAGGGTGAAAGCCATATCAGCGTTTCCTGAGATCCATGACGCGCCATGTTGGATCTTGGGGTGCTGGGAAAACGGGCAGCCAGTTCACCCCTCTGGTGAGCGGCTGTGAGCCTACCGGTGAGCAGGCTAAGAATCAAACATCCATCCATATCCCCGCCCCAGCAAGTGAGAGCCAGAGATCTGAGCATGTCTTGGGAGTTTGACAATATGCAATATAGCAAATAAGGGGGATTTTCTTCTGCCATCTCCTTGAGGACAAATATTTTTATCTCTGTTTTGCTCTGTTTTATCAATGGTATTGCTCTATTCAATATTCTATTCTTGTAATTTTGGTATTTCCTTTGACATTGCTCTGCCTGATTGAAGGAACAACTATTGTGAAGAAAACCAGATGTACTATTGTGCCTATTACTGTTGTCCCGGTGACCTGCTGTGAGGTTCTGTGCCAGTTTCACTGCACTGCCTCAGTTGGCTATGTCCTGTCTTGTTCTGCTGCATTTTACTACCTTCAAAATAAAATGAAAAATAATAATAAATAGGAAAAACTTTTTTAAAAGTAAATAACAACAACAAAACAGATCAGCAAAGTACTGAGCAACCTGAAACATGATATAACTAAACAGATAATGGACTTAAAAAGCACAAGGAGGAAAAGCAAGTGCTCTAAAGGATATAACTGCATGTATATTTTAGGTGTAGGATTGATAACTATGTTGCCAAGTTTTTGTTGGATCAGAGAACGCAGCTGTTTGCAGCCTCACTCTTTGAATGTCCACTTTGTGTGCTTTGATTTTGTAACTTGAACAACTACATCCAGGAAGACAGTGTGTAATGTATCAACTAGTGATTTCTTACTGTTCATTTTTTTTTTAATTCTGTTTTGTTTCTACTCTTTTTTCTGTTTTGCTTTGTTTTTCCCCTCTCTTTAAATAAAATTTTTAAAAAAGTCTTAAAGACAATACTTTATGTATCAGAAAAGTGGAGTGGAATTTGAGATGGAAAGAAAAGAAGAAAAGAAAGGCAACAAGGGAAAGGAATATATGTGAAAAGCAAGACAGGATGTCGGGTGATTAAATCTAATTAAGGAACTAGCTGAAATGCAAAGTATCAAAACACTACGAAATCATCTTTAGTGTAAAACACTACTGAAGCAAAAATATTAACACACACATGCACACACAACCCAGGCCTAATATTCTTCCTTTTGGGGGTATTTACACTGGTTAAAATTATTTTTCTTGGCCTTATAATGTTAAATAACTTTTGAGAGACATGAAAATCTTTCTGAGCCCAGATTTCTCCTTCTCAGCCTTTGTCCAAGTAGAAGCAGTCATTTAGGGCAGTTTGGAATGTGAAGTCTCCCCTCCCGTAGTCATAGATGCATTTGTGGCAGGTTCACCAGTGACAAAACTAGCCTACACCCACAATTTAATCTTCTCTGTACCTGAGAATGAGGGGCCTGAAAAACCTATGCTGTCCACCAAATCATATAGTTCATGGGCAGATTCGGACAACACAAAAGTTCCAGAATTCACTACATTGCAACTTTATTTATTCTCAGTGCTACCAAGTGAGATGGAGGTTCTTAGGCATGTAGGAACTATGCTGGGATGGGAAGCTGAACTCAATACAACGCTGTACCCACCATTGCTTTTTGCTTCCTAGCTTTTAAAAATGTGTTTTCTTCCACTTTTGTAAATGTGCTCAATGTCTGCTGGATTTCATGCCATCTGGCCATCCCACTGAGACATTCCAGGACTGGTCTCCCTCAAGTTAGGCACTAAGGCAATTCCTCCAGTCCTATGATTTTAGTTTTTCCCAGTCATAGTCACCACTCTTCTGGACCCAAACTAGCTATTAGTTACAGTGTCCACTGCCTACCTGGAAAAAAGTAGATCTTGCATCCTGGAGATATACACGATGTGGGGGTTTTCTGATCTCCCTTACTACCTACCGAGGCAGAGAAAGTTATTTGAGATGGTACCCTGCTCCAGATCTGAGTTTGTTATCTGCTTGTTCTACAGATGTGGTATGTAGGTGTGTATAATATATTTTTCTAAAATGGCGTTGGGTATGCAGGAAAATTCTGGGAATTATCAGTCTCAGCCCTGGTCATTTGACTGAATTCAAGTCTCATTTCTGCTCAGGCAGTATCTGTTCAGCAACAAAGTCAGCACACCCAGGAGTATGCTCTGGTCTTTCTCTTTCTGCCCTCACTGATTACCCATTCATTCAGTGTCAGTCTGTTTTACTTCTGTTACTCTATCTTTCTATATATCAACACTTCTTGGTTTTGCTTGATCACTATCTTGTTCAAGTTAAAATCCAAAAATTTCCTATGGCTCCCCTGTCTCCTCACAGAGTTGTGTACCTGTTCTTTTGGACAAATATCCCAGAGCAGCTTGTGAATCCTGCTAGCCTCTAGCCTGCCATCTCCTGTATCCTCAAATCATATTTGACAGCAAAAGGAAACTCAAGAAATTCTCCATATAGCCCTGCCCTTGGGCTAAGGAAGTGCTATCATTCCCATTTTATTAGTTGCTGCAAATGAAATACAGACATAAAGTGACTTATTCAAGGTTACAAAGAGCATAACGGTTTGCATACAGGGGAAAGGGAGTGTTAGAAAGGGTGGCCAGGCTTAACTAAAACCTGTTTTTCTGCCTTCTTTTGACTTGCTCCTTCCACATTATCACACTTTTTTACTAATCACTTATTTGTAAAAGAAAATCAACTTGTAAAAAAAAAATCAACAAAAATTATTGCCCAAATGGCAAGGGGATTATTTCTTTGGGGGAGGGGCAAGGATTATTTCTTTAAAATAAAAACTATTATTATCTGATTTCACTTATGTATTAATTTATTGTGGTACTAGGAATTGGACCCAGAGTTTTCACACTGAAATACAACCCCAAGCCTTTGAGTCTTTGTTCGATTGCTTGTTTGCTTGTTTGTTTGTTTATTTAAAGATTATTTCACTACTTGCTAAATTGCCTGTCTGGGCTGGAATGTCCACTTCTTTGGCCTCAACCTCTCAGAGTTCTGGAATTACAGCAATGTACCACCACACCTCATATATCTAATATGATTTAAACCCAACATTGTTTGAGGCCAAGAAGATAATCACACTTTCAGAGTATACAGTGGTCCCCTGAGAGTCACAGAGAATTGATTTCAGGGAACCAATCCCAAAAAACACCAAAATCTGATGATGCTCAAGTCCTTATCTATAATGACATATTATTTGCATATAGGCTATGCATACACCTACTTTAAATCATTTCTAATTGTTTATAGTGCCTAATACAATGTAAATGCTATATAAATAGTTGTCATTTTATATGGTTTGAAGAATTCTTCCCATGTTTTTGTTGTTTGTTTTCTGCTGAGGTTTGTGGATGCTTATAGTCTAAAGACTTTGTTGCTATAGTAGAGATCTCTTTAGTTGCCTTTCAGTGACGTACTTAGGCATAGCTAACCACAATCTTTTGCCACAGCCCCAAGATTTAACCACCTTGGTTACTTTGGGAAAGGAGGATGTATTGTAGTTAGTCCAATAACCAAGTTCTCTGGGAATGTACTCTAGTATTGTTAATGTCACAGAGGCAATTTGAGTGCTGGCTTACTGAGAAGTTGTGACAGTTATGTGACCCGGCTATTGTAGCACATGGCATCCACTGCTCTGTTCCACTGGTACATTTCTCCACAAAGACCTCTGAAGTTACATGTTTTCACTGTATCTTTGTAAATTCTGTCTTCCTTTTTCACAAGTCACAAGCCATGTGCCAGGGAGAAAATGCGAGTGTCCCTTTCTTTTTCTACATTGTGGTCTGTCTCCCAGAGCAAAGCTGTTTTGGTCCCTAGTGCAACACAGTCTCATATAGCCCACAGTTACCTTTACCTGGATTCTTTCTCTGGGTACCCTGTAATCCTGCAGTGATCTTCATAGGCACTCAAGAGATAATTTGCTGACTTGATAAGAAGATAAGAAGAAAACTGCAGAAAACATAGTGATGTTTTAATATTTTCTAACCCATTGCCTTCTCTTGAATATAGTATTGTCATGTGAAGCTCATTCTGCATCTGTCTACTCCATTATTTTAATTTTTAGGCCTAACATTCAAATTCTGCCCTCTATTCACTTCCCTTTGAGTATGTTCCCCTTGCACAATTTTATGGTATTGTCATAAACAAAATGCTAATGACCCCCAAATGTGCAGTTCTAAATTCAAGCTCTCACTGGGCATGGTGGAGCATGCCTGTAAACTCAGGAGGCTGGGCCAGGAAGATCACTGTGAGTTTGAGGCCAGCCTGGGTTACATAATAAAAGCTCTGAACTGTACAGTGAGACCCTGTCTCAAAAGACCAAAGTAATTGATTAATCGATTAACTCAAGTTCTTCTAAGAGCTAAACACTTCAATTTCTAAGTTTCCTACATGATGTCTCAAAGCCTGATACCATCTTTAAAATAAGATGTCTAAAGTAAAATTCATCACTATAACCAAATTCATTTCTCTATCTGTTAAAGGTATCATCATCCTTCTTCCAATGCAATGGCCCAGAGCCCCAGGTATGATTTAAATGGCTCTGTCTTCTTTACTATTCCCTCTCTGGAGTAGCTGAGATGACTCCTAAAAACAGAAAAAATGCCAGGGATTTAGCTCAGCAGGCATAAGCACCTGCCTGGCAAGTGCAAGATCATGAGTTCGATCCCTGGTACCCCCCAAAAAAAAATAAAACAGAAAAAACCCTGAGACCATTTCTGGAATACTTTCACTTACTCCCAAGTGTAATTTTCTGGTAGGTTCTGCCCAAAACAGAACCTCATTGCTAGACCAGTGACTAGTTCAAGAACACATGTACAGCCCATCCTGTCGATCAGAATCCATCTCTGGAAACATTTATCTGGACCAACAGAAGATCTTATTTTTCTTCAGTCTCTATATTTAGAAAACTATAAATCCTCAACTCAAAAAGTATGAGTGCTAAAACAACTATGGCCTAGACTCTCAAGCAGGGACATCGTTTCTCCATAGTAGAAAAGGATAAAGGCCACATTCAGAGAGAAGACACAGAAAAACAATTATATCTGAGGTCTTGATTCAGTTATCCCTACCTGACTCTACCCAGTGTCCTTCCCAAGGTGATTGGACCATGAGGACTCACTTCATCAGTGGATTAATCCATTAACAGGCTCATAATTTGATGGACTATTTGGGAGGTGATGGAAACTGAGGGAAGTCAAGCCTAATCAAAGCAAAACAGGTCACTGGGGACACACCCTAGACCTGGAAGTGTATATCTATCCTGGACATCTCTCTCTCTCTCTCTCTCTCTCTCTCTCTCTCTCTTGCTCTTTCTCTCTGTCTCCCTTTCTCCACTCTTCCTTCTTCCTCTCCCTAAAACTTAAAATCTCTAAAATAGCATCAAGCCAAAGCACTTTTGCTTTACACCATAGTCATTTTCATACTTCTTACTTTCTTTTAAAGCTATCCTTGAGGACAGGAGGTCTTCTGTGTTAAACATTAGTACCAAACATTCCCTGGTAAATCTTCACCAAACATCTGTTAAATTGTTGTAGAAATGATGTATAAATTTGAGAAGACATTCTGTTTCTCCTCTTAATCATTTCACATTTTAATTCAATGTTAGAATTAATGCTTTCCTTGACAGTCATGGAGCAGCTTTTATTACAATCTAGGTGCTTACTACATTTTCTATTCTACCATTCTCATGAATGTCCTCTTTAAGTGAAGTCCCAGTTTAACACAAAATCTGTAAGGAAATTGAATGTATGGTCTATCTTATTAAGGAAAAAAAAATTATGTCTTCCTTCCTACCCTTCCTTCATTTTTTCTTTTCCTTCCTCCCTTTCTCTCTCTCTCTCTCTCTCTCCCTTCCTTTCAGCCCCTTTTGTACCTAGCTTCCCTTTTTTCCTTTTTTCTCTCCCAGTTTTCCTTCCCTCCCTTCCTTCCTTCTCTTTCCACTCTGC
The DNA here is from genome assembly GCA_004027455.1 of Hydrochoerus hydrochaeris. Taxonomy (NCBI): domain Eukaryota; kingdom Metazoa; phylum Chordata; class Mammalia; order Rodentia; family Hydrochaeridae; genus Hydrochoerus; species Hydrochoerus hydrochaeris. Next base: position 8,502 of record PVLA01000636.1, read on the forward strand.
CTTTCCTACCTCCCACTTTCTTTTTTCTTTCCCTCCACCTCCTTCTTTTTGCTCTCTCCTTTCCTTCTTTCTTTTTCTCCTTCTTTCTTTCTTAAAGACAATCAAAATGCAAGCCGTGGCTTGGCTGTAATTATAGGTGCCAAGCCTAAGTCAGCTTTCCTTTGCAATCCCTTTGCCAAATCAGCAATTCGTCTCCTCCTTTCTGCTGTATGCAGAACGCACCTGACAGGGTTTGAGTCATGTTATTTGTATGCCATTAAAATGGGGCATCTGATAACATCTGCTCCCTTTCTCTGGTTCAAGTCATGAATGGAACTCCTCTCCCTTTCCTTAGTCACCAGCTTTTGAATATTTACAATCTGTCATAGTGCAAAGAAATGAATTTTGAACCCTAAACAGCCTCTAGTTGAAGGGAGGAAGCACAGGGAAGAAAGTTCAGAGTACACAGTGGAAATAATGAATTTTCTGTGAGTGAGATGGGAGAAAAGAAAGAGGATGACTAGCTGAGAGTGAAGAACATTCACAAAGAAGGCCAAAAAATCTAAATACTTGCTTATGGATGAACATGAAGGAAAGAAATTATGCTTTTCAATAGTACGCACTCAATAGCCATTCACGCAAGGATCTTAGTACTGCTTATAAGATAGTGCTTACTTCTTTATAATTGATCTCAATTTTTAAAGAAACTATTCCTTGTTAATGGCTATGATAATTTTAAGGCTATAGGATGATTTATTTAAATCATTTCACTGAAACTTAGTTAAGCCCCTGTCTGCATGCAATTCTACATAGACTGAGTTTTAGAGAGTCTTTGGTTCTGCACATTTATAGCTTGAACCTATATTGAAATTTTTTGCAAATGAGCTAGGTTGAGAACATCCATCCTTAAACTACCTAATTTGATTTTTCAACCTGGCAGACCATCCATCTGGCCCCAGTTTTGCTAGATTAGCCTAGTCCATAAGAACTAAATCAAACCTGATGAACTGTATTATGAATTTTGATATTGATTGGCCAAGGGCAGCAGGCAGACAGTAATGATTCAGGGTAAAAGAATACATAGACTACTGAGCCAATACAGAACCAAAGACTTGAGGTTTTGGGATGAAAACTGCATCAAATTTGCAGTCAGAACATCTTGAGTTTAATTCTTGGCTCTCTCATGTGGACTTTAGGCAAATCATTTGATTCCTCTATATTCAGTTTCCTGTGCCTTTGACTAAAACACTCTATTTCTCTCAGATTTGGCTTCCTGTGAAAAATAAAGTTGTTGTGAGGATTAAGTGAGATATATGTGGAGGTATATTATATTTTGCAGTTTTATGTAAATGTAAAGCATTATGAATTTTTTGGTTGTGGACTTATAAAAGGTAATATGTTGGCATTATCCATAAGCGGTTTACATTATTAGTCTTTAAGGACAGAGTAGTCATGTACAGGATATGCATAGCCAGTGAGCCATCCACTAATTTAGTGCTAATTCAAATGCTTATTGGTTAAATACTGTGTGCCAGAAGTGTTTCACATGTTGGATATCCAATAGTAGACAAAAGGAATAAAAATTTCTGTCAGATACAGATAATAAACCAGTAATAACAAAGAAAACTGAAAAAAATTACTGGAGTAGAATTTAGGAGAACACTCTTTGCAGTTAATATTTAGTGATACTTTCAATTGATGTCAAAAAGTACAAAAGATACTAAAACAAAATGTACCTTGCATTAATATACACCAAACTGGGAAAATCCCAAATTATCAGGAGGAAATATCATCCAGATTCCCCCATATCTCCTGAAACCCTGCTCCTAAGGCTTCAGCTGGTGAAGAACCAAGGACCAAGGTTAGACAGAGGCTGGGAGCCAAGGGTCTGCAGGGGGTTAATGCACCTAATATGACAGGATGCATCAAAAGAAAATGACATAAGGAGAGGAAATCATACCTCTGTTGGAAGGGTTGGAGGGAGGTTCTGGAAGTACTCACAAGAAGGTAGCATCTGAGCAAAGATGTGATAAAGCTGAGCAAGGCATCCATGGGGGTATATTTGGGAGTCACACACCCACCAGAATGAACAGAGTAGAAAGTCCTGAGCTGGATTCGTTCTGGAACGCTTGAGAGACAGCAAGGGGGCCAGCGAGGCTGTGGTAGAGTAAAAGAAGTGGGGGTAGAAGTGGAGAGGGTAAAGACTAAGATAAAATCAGGAGGGACTTGACCAGATGATAGGTGTGGTGAAAGACCCTGGATTTTATGCTGGATGAGAAGGGGAGTTGTTGAAAGATGTTAAGCAGAGCAGTAATATGATCTGAAGTTCTTACAGGATAACTCAGGACACTGTCTTGAGATCAGACTGTAGGAGCCAAGGACACAAGCAGGAAAACCAGTGACAGACTGTGAAAATAATCCAGAGGAGAGGGATGGTGACTTGAACTGGTATGGGACTAAGCATTGGTGAGAAGAGGTAGTGATATAGGAGATAGGTCACAGCAAAGCAGGCTGGAAAAATAAGCAGGACCTGTCAATTACAAGATCCAAGGACAGCGTCAAATAACTCCCAACACCTTGCATGTGGAACTTCTCATGGGCTCCCAGGAAATGTAGACTGTATAAAAGAGACAAGACACCAGAAAGAGTCCACTGTCATGACTCCTCACCATGGCCCATTCTGTGGCTCCTAGGGTGTGCTTTTATTTTTGTTTTACAGAGAAAACTTGGTTCTTCCCTTACCCCTTTACCCCTCACTTTTCAAATAAACTTTAGTACCATTTTTGGTTTCTTATGTTCAATTCTTTGTTCCAGGCAAGAAGGACGTGGAATATTTTTCATTGGTGAGGCAACATTTCTAAAGAAACTACCTGACAACAGTTGGACTTGGGTTTTTTTTAATTTTATTTTTTATTCTATTATTTATTTATTTTTGGCACTGGAGATTAAACTCAGGGCCTACACACATGCTAAGCAAGTGCCACAGTGCTGAGGTACATTCCCAGCCTCTTCTCCTTCCTTAAGTTTTATTTTAAGATGAGGTTTCACTGAATTACTCAAGCTGGCCTTTAGTTTAATATCCTCCTTCAGCCTCCAGATCAGCTGGGATTACAGGTGTACAGCATGGCACCTAGTTTGGAAACTTTGTGTGTGTACATATGTGTTGGTGATGGCAATTGAACCCAGAGCCTTTGTACTGAGTTATATCCTCAGCGCCCCCCCCCCTTTTTTGAGACAGGTTATTGCCAAGATGGCCAGGCTAGGCCTGAACTTCCAGTCTTCCTACCTCAGATGCCACTATACCTGCCTAGGAAAATGATTTGGAAGTAGAGCCAAGAGTAATAAGATCCAAAATGTATAATACATATTGTAATAATGAGAGGGGGGGGAGTGCTCAAAAAGAAAGAACACCTTATAGGTATACACAAGCATGTATGCTTAAGTGTGCAAGATAGATAACCATATTACTAAGTTTTTGATAGTTCATCAAACAGAACAGTTTGTGCTGTCATTGTTTGATTGTTCATTTTTTATGCTTTGATTTTGTAACTTGAACAACTACTTCTAAGATAACAATATATAACATATCAACTAGAGATGATTTCTTTTTTTTTTATTTCTTTTTTTGAGGGGGTACCGGGGATTGAACTCACAACCTCGTGCTTTGCTAGGCAGATGCTTAAGCCACTGAGCTAAATCTCCGGCTACTAGAGATGATTTCTTAATTTTTTGTTTAAATTCTGTATCATTTCTACCCTTTTTTTTGTTTTGTTTTGCTTTTTTTAAATAAAAGAAAGAAAGAGAAAGAGAGAAAGAGAGAAAGAGGGAAAGAAAGAAAGAAAGAAGAAAGAAAGAAAGAAAGAAAGAAAGAAAGAAAGAAAGAAAGAAAGAAAGAAAGAAAGACCAACAGTACCTCTGACATCCCCTCCCCTCTTCCTACTATATTGGGAGCCACTGAACCTGGAAATTGACCACACATGCAAGGCTGGCACGTGACCATCCCAAGACCAAAGAGCGCCCAGGGCAAGCCAAGCGAAGAAGCTGCTTCAGCCCAGAGAACACCTAGCCCCAATACAATCTAAACAGTGGGTTGCTAAGACAACAGGGTGTCATGCGACATTTAGTTGCTAAAAGGTATAAATAAATGCACCTGCAGTGAGGGGATAGTTCCTTTCCTCCCATCAGGAGGGTAAGGGCTTCACCTGACCCCAGCTTTTTCTTTTCTTTATTTTCTCATCCTCTCCTGGTGCTTCACTCCAAGAACCTCAAGAGTCACATGGGTCATGGTGCTACAGTCCTTGCCCTATCCATCTCTTTATCTGGGTCTTTGGTGATTTCTTTTATGATGATCCTGCTATTTGGAGAATGCAAGGGAAAGATACAAACAAGTGGAGCCTCTCTCCATACCCACAGCCTGACTGGAACTGCATGAGGACCTGCTGAATTCTTTAGTGCCCTATCAACAGGTCTCCATTGACCAACTATAGCTTCTTGGTATGGGGATGACAGTTCCAAGATAAAGAGACAGTATTTTATGTGGAGGGATATCATCTGATGAAAGGGAAGAGGGAGTTCTGGCACTAGTGCTGGAAGCAGGCATGATTCCTAAGAGAAACTGTAACTATGTCTTTAAACCTTATGGCAGAATACCTAAAGGCCTGATGGAGGTGAGTGGTGCCTCCTTCCCATCTGGTAAATTTGAGGTTAACAGTGAGCAGCTGGCCTGCCTGATGTAAATATAGCCCACTAGTTCCACACTTGTGTAATCTTTCCCTGTCCCAATAGGAAAATGAGGAGGAGGCACTTGCTTGACTAGTATTGCTGCCTGCAGTATAAACAGACATGGTGATGAAACAAATCTGATGTCCCTTCCAAAGGTGGAAAAGCTTGAGTACAAGTGAAAAGAAAACAGAAGCACAGCAGAGGGCAAAGGAGTGAAGAAATGGGTTATCCATCAAGGAAAGGCCAATATTACATGAGCACCTCTATAGAGACCCATAGCAAAAGGCAAGATCAACTCTCAGCTCAATCATACCAGATGCCTGGAAGGGTGAAGCTCTCTTTGCAGAAAGCACCCACTTTTATAACCTGAAAAGACTAAATGGAGCCTGCAAAACTGAGTGGCCTCGCACTGGGAGACATATTTATTCAATGTGATCATGGACTTCACTTATTAAGAACAACTGAATAAGACCCTACTGATGTACCAGCATCATTTGCATTGTATCGCCTTTTGACAGAAAGGTTCATGTTCAAGATCAGAGATATACTGTGATATTCTGAAATATATGTGTTTTCTTCATCTCCATTTTCTGGCATACAACTAAAATATTTTGGAGGAGAATGCCGATCAGATCATGATATTTTTAAACTTTTCAATGGCTCCTATTTCATTTAGAATAAGTTATAGTAATAAAATGAGCACACATATGACATCTACTATGTATCAAGCACAGAAAAGAGTACTTTATTTAATAATTTATTTAATGTTCACCCCTAGAAAGCATGTCCTGCTATTATAAGTTACATTTACCCAAACAAGAAGCTGAGGCACTGAGATGCCATTTTTGTTCAAGGGGCCACAGTGAACTCAAGTGGCCCACAGCTTCCTTGGGGAGTGCAGTCTTGGGAAGGAAGGAAGGACAGCAGCACAAAGTGGGACCTTATCAAGATGAACAATAGCATTGCATCAAGTACAATTGGTTGCTTGATTTCCTCAACCACTACCACCATCCCATGTCTATCAGTACCTTCCATCTGAATGAAAGAGAACTAATATCTCTTTCTTTCTCTCTCTCTCTTTCTTTCTTTCTCTCTCTCTCTCACTGTATATGTGTATGTGTCTCTGTCTCTGTCTCTGTCTCTCTCTCTCTCTAACTGGTTAGAGCCCACAAAGCTCAGCTTCCTTGCACTGTGGCCACAAGCAGGTCTTTATGCCAATAGGAATGCACCTGGGCAAAGGATGACAAGTACACAGGTGGACTCAAGGCAAGGTGCTATCAGATTGCTCTGCAAAGTATTCTAAGTTCAGACACAGCTTCATGTCACATTGACAGCAGGAGCAGACCAAATAGCCAAAGACGCTCCAAGATGGGTAAGGCCAGAAGTAGTGGGTACCTACAGATAAAAAGAAATGGCGCTGAGTCCAAGCTCTGGCATGTTGGCCTCAAAGTCCTTACGTGCAATTGCTAGGATACACTTCCTTATAGAATGTGTTCAAACCCCTTACCGTGTCCTACAGTGCCCTACTGGATTTAGCTGCTATAGTCTGTCCAACTCCATCTTGCACCATCTCTGACTCACTAAGCTCCAGGTTCATTGTTCTTCTTTCAGTTCCCCAAACTTTCCTGGCACAGAACCTTAGCACATGTCAGTCACTTTTTTTCTTCCCCTTTTGCATGGCAAACACTTTCCTATCTTTTAGCCACTGTTCAAGTGTGTCCTTCTTAGGAAGACTGCCTGGCTGCTCTTTTTATGATCTTTGTTTTGTTTTGTTTGTTCCTGGTATTGAACTCAGGACCTTGCACTTGTCAGGAAGGTGCCATTGACTGCTCTTTTTAAAATGCATTTCTATCTTGTAACTCTCTTTATCAACTCCTTGTATGCTTCTTTCTCACTACATACCTCAACTGGGAAGAAAGTTTTTTCATTTTTTTGATAATTGCTTTTTTGTTGGTGTCTCCCTGGAATAAAACCCTCCAGAGGCAAGGGCAATGTCCATCTAGTTTACCATCATACCTTTGGCATAGAGCACCTTGCCTTACCCAAGGAAATGCTCAGTAAAGATTTGTAGAATGAAATAATAAACAGCACTTATGAAAATATGGATTTTATGGTTGTATTGCCCACATCAGTGTTCAAAGTAAAAAACACTATCGAGTTACTGAATTGACAAACAAGAGGTATGGATAAGTGAAGGTAAGAAACTAGAAGGAAATGAGATAAAAATTATGAGTGATCAAGTTTCCTTCCAGGCCTACCAGTCCTTGAACTATGGAGGATATCTCGGGAAGTACAAGGGAAAAAGGAAGTAGACAAAGTAAGAATTCCTTAAGAAGTTCAAAAGAGGAAATGTAGAGAATTGGCCAAATTGTATGATAAACAGGAAGTTTCTTAAAGCAGAGTTTTGAAACCATGATTAAAGAGTTCGAGAAATCCAGGAACTTCATAAAATTTTACCCAAAAACATTCATCTGTATATACATACATGCATTTTTCTAGGCCACGATTTCTATCACATTTGAAAAGGAACTCATAGCCTTCATATGATTGCAGCAATCTCAGTTCACTTCCTTGATTTTCAAATGAAGAAATTAAGACCTAAAGATGTAATGGGACCTGCTACCCCCCTCAATAGTAATAAATTAGGGGACAACAACTCAGGACCCAGATCTATCAATTCCTCTTCTGATATTCTTCACTATGCCACAATACCTTCCTGAAATCACTATAAAATACCATGTGATGCAAAGAGAAAAAAATTAATTTTCTGGGAAAAAAAAAAAAGGGAACCCAGCCTGATTTCAAAGGTAAATCCAATAGAATCATAAAGCCGGGGGGACGGTAAAGGTTTACCAAACAATTCAGGTATAAATTTCAGGTATAAATCCTCTAAACATGCTCCAGTGTTTATCTTTCAAGATGTTTAAGAAACATAAAAGCAAATAATTATCCAGCCTTTTAATTTAGAAACAGAACAACTAGATGTTCTTTATTTGTAAACATAAGCATAGATAGGTAGGTAAATAGATAGACAGGTAATCTTAAATTTGCCCACCAAAGAAAAGAAATTTTAACAAACAGCTGTGGGGCTGTAAACATGTCCTAGTGGTGGAGCACTTACCTAGCATGTGCAAGGTCTGGGCTCCCTCCCCAGCATAGAGAAGAAGAAAGAAAAAAATGTGTGAACTGACAGCCCATCAAACCCAATGCTCATCTTAAAGTGAAGCAAAAAAGAAAACCAGTATACTTCCTCCTGATTGCTACGATCAAAAAGAGATAAGCACAGGGTTAACTTTCACAGTTTTACTTACAAATAAATTAAATCCACAATGTCCACTCTTCAGGTTAGAAAATTAATTGACTTTTGTTTAGAGAACATACCATTTGTTAGAATACCTGAGTTCAAATTTTCCATCTGTCACTATTTCTGCACTTGGATGAGTTTCTCTGATTTTTAAGTTTCTTCTAGCTTCATAATGGGAAAAGGTGAATCTTGGACAGTGGTTTTGTTTAGTTTGGTTTGTTTGTTTGTTTTTTTGGTAGGGTCTCATTATGTAATTCAAACTGGCCTTGAACTGATTATGTAGCCCAGGGTGGCCTCAAACTTGTGGCAATTCTTCTGTCTCAGCCTCCTGAGTGTTGGGATTGCAGGCATGTGCCACTATGCCCAGCCCTCAATAGTATTTTTCAAAACTTTTTAAAAGTTGTTTTTTAGCTTAATTTTTTTTTGGTTACTAACCATCTAGTATATATTACCCACATGTATAAATATTGTATACGCCAATAACTAAAACCAAAGTTTCACAAAACAATGTTGATACTATTTAGTACTTACTGATATTTCTATTATAGACTATATCCTTTTTCAAAAAAATGTGGGTCATGCCGGGTGTAGTGGTGCATACCTGTGATCTCAGCACTCAGGAAGCTGAGGCAAGATTGTCATGAGTTCAAGGCCAGCCTGGGCTACACAGTGAGACTCTGCCTAAAAAAAAAAAAGGTTCATAATACATTAAACTGACTTCATGACTCACACATGGGTCACAACCTACTGTTTTAAAACTGTAAAAAAACCCACAAATATCACTTGTGGTTTTCACAGCTACCAATACATCTGTACAAGTAAAAGTTGATTTTATTGAATGAATGAATTTATTGAGTGTGTATTTCCTCCTTCTTCATATTGACAGTGATAATGGTTAATAATAATTATAGATAGAAAAAAGGAAAATAAGAGCTTTGAGCATCAGTGAAGAAATTCTTCTGGTAAGTAATGTAACATTCACACACACACAAAGACATCTACAACTAAGCTGGAAAGTTTTCATCAACTCATTTTTTAAACCACCTCAAAAAAATTTTCAAGTTTTAAGAACATCCTGAAAACATTTAGAAGACAAAAATTGAGGGGCAAGGAAGAAAGAGCGAAAAGGGGGAAAAAAAGGAAAGGAGGAAGAGGAAAGGAGAAAAGGAGGAAATGTTCAAGAAGGGGGGTGTGGTCTTGACCCCCTTGACCTTCACTGATGCCAGCTTTGGTCCATGGGAGAAATAAACCTCCACGTGAGCCATGTCATAGCCTTCACTGCTAGCAGATGCTTACATTCCTTACAAATCACAAAGCTGATCACTAGATGTCTGCTGAAAATTCTACAGTGATTTCTCAGCATCGGCAGGCTAAGTGCAAACTCTTAAGTATGGCCCACACACAACCCATTCATAGTCTGGTCGTCTCTTTTCCTAGTCCTCTAACACTACCCAAGGCCATCTACGCACACACACACACACACACACACACACACACACACACACAGCATCACCAGCTAGGCACAGTCCATTGAAGTCCTCCAAATGTCCTTTCTCATGCCTGCATTATTGTAATCCCAAATATTGTGTACAGTCATCCAAGTATTGTAATCCTCTTTCTAGTTTTCCTCACAATCCAAAAAGTTATATTTGTAATCCCACTGAGTTGTTATTGGAATCCCAGCAAGTTAATTCCAATCTACCACCTCCTAATGCAACCCATGGCAAGAGTAAAGACACCAAAATATATTCCAAGTTAAGGGCAGCCAAGGGGTCCTAAACCAAATCCCCATGAGGATGTGTAGACAAAGGCCCTGATCCTAGGCCTCTCCCAGAATTTATTATCTTGTGAAGAAGGGGGTGGCTCAGGGATGAGTGACACTGAGGATGGCAGGAATTATGTGAGTAACTTGAGCTGGCTGGCCAGGTAGGGAGAAAAGTATCTCTGCAAAATGCAGAGATAAGGATATGCAGAAGGATCGATTTGCATAATTCAATTAAGGTAGCAACTGAATTGTTTTAGGAGGCTGTTGCTTCCGTTCCTGATATGTAAACTTTTGTGCCCTGGGGAGTCATAGCCTCTTTACCTTGAGGCTCATACCCAGTTGATATTCCAGAAGCTGTTGTCTCTAACATCCTGCTGTGCTCATGCCTTTTACAGAGAACACTATTCAAGGAAACAGATTGTCTATTGGAGACAAACAGGAGATTACATACCAGTACCTCAGCTAGCCTTATTTGCAATGCTTAGAGCCAATTGAAGAGAGAAGGAAATACCATAGCCAACTCTCTACATATCCGTATAAGGAAATAAGTCCCCAAATAATAAAATTGCAGCAATTGTTAATATGCATGATATGATTTCAGCTCTATTTTCTCTCTAGAATGCCCCTATTCCACCTCTTATAGTCCTGAAAGTCTCTATACATCCCATTATCCTTTGTCATTTCCACATGATCTGTGCTTCTTTAAACTCTGTACTCACCCTGATTGCAGTGTGTGCAACACGTCCTATCTATCTGTTCATCTCCTCACTAGACCATGAGTCCTTTGAGAGCAAAGATGATGCCCATCCTACCTAAGCTCAAAATCATCCAACACATAGAAAGAATTTTGTAAATAGCTGTTACCTTAATGAATTGAACAACTCTGTAGTCTACCTCTCCCAATTGTTGAGGAGCTTTGAACCTCAGTTATAACTCTTGGCATTTGAATGTGCTTCGACTAACTAGATGACCCACTAATCTCCTAATAAAACTCTAGCAAAATCTTCACATAAAAAGAAAAGTGAAAATTCACTAGTTTAGAAAAGATAATGTTTAAAAAGAATGGAAACATAAGTCTCTGAAAATTTGATCAAGAGAATGTTATTTTCCTAAAATAATCTGTCAAAAAAATTAGTTAATAATGGAACAATCCAAAGAAATAGAAAACTACCATGGAGAGTTACTAGATTTTAGAATATTGAGTATTTTGACTGTGTCATCTTTATTAGTGGGAAATGGAGATAAATATGGCCAACAGTAAAACTTTTATGCATGAAAGAAAGTAAAACACTTTTAGAACTCCTAGCTATATTTCTACTTTGATAATTAAAGAGTAGACATTTACTAAAATAATAGATTGCTAGCATGAAAAGCAAGTAACATGTAATTGGGATGATTTTTTTAAATTTTTATTTTAAAGAGAGTAAAACTAAACATAAAAAAAAACAGAACTAAGCAGATCAGAAGAAAACAATGTAAGTAACACAGATTGCAAAGCAAGACAACAGGAGATTTTCACTGGCTATCATATTGTCTCTTGTTTTCTTCTAAATAGTTGTCCATATCTTCACATACAATGAATTCATACAAAACAAAATAGTATTAAACTGATCAGAACAGAATGATGAAGGCATCATAGACCTTCAAAATCAGACAATAGGGAAATCAACAATGGCTGCCTTAATGTCTCTCCTTTTCAAAATAGCTGTAGGATGATTTATTTTTAAAATATGGTAAATAAAAGAAAAGTAAATTTAATCTTGAAATATGGCAACTAAAAAAGAGAATGTCAACTAAATCTTGCAAAAGATCATGTAGAGGAGAAAGAAAACCACTGATTGTCACCAAGCAGACTTCTTTGGAATTGAAATCATTTGGATCTGGTATTTTAACAGGAACTAAAAAGGCACAGTTAGAAAGTAAAGAATTTGCTTCTGTTTACCTCTGATAAAAAAAGCAATGAAGGAACATAAAGAACAAGGGATGTTCTTTATAAGTTTCCTTGTCCTTATGACATGTAGACTATCTTAGTTAGATAATGATTTCATTTCCTAGAGAACAAAAGAATTGAATAAACTAAATGTATGATTATACAACAGAGAGAATCAGGAAGCTTGATTCCAAAAGTGTTTCCCAGTGACTCAAATCTGGTCCTTGGTGAACTATTTGAAGAAAATGCCTGTGAAAACACAAGGAAAGGCAAGCAGTAAGATAACATGAATTCTCAAGGGCAATCAAGGTAGTGATGTGAGTACATTGTCGTCATTGTTACGATAGGTGTCCTAAAACTTGTTGATGATTTGTCTACTGGTGCCAAACCTATATGTCATTTTTACAATCCTTTTTTTTACTTATATTATCAAAAGTTTCTGGGGCCAGGGATTTAGGTAAGTGGCTCAAGTGCTTGCCTGGTAAGTGCAAGGTCATGAGTTTGATCCTTGGTACAAAAAAACAAACAAACAAACAAACAAAAAATGTTTCTACAGTGGATATGTATTACTATTAGCATGAAAAGTTCTTTTATTCCTCTTCCTCTAAAAAAATCTGAATTGAACAATATCTAAAGGTATGTTTAGTTGATCTGTTGGGGCAGAAATGTGAAAAATTTGAGCCTATCAGTTCAAATTATTACTGAGATGATGTCTATAAAGTTACACAGAAGAGTATTGAGTCAGAATTGGAAGAAGAAACTGAGGGGCCTGGTTCCACTATCAGAAGAAACTTAAGGAATCCCTTCCCTCTGGGCAGAGGTGGACTTCATATTATTGTTATTGCTGTTGCTTGATGATAGGTAAGCAAGTTTGGAAAGGAAAGTTTTAAAAATTTACTTAATTGAGCTGGAGATATAGCTCAGTGGTGCAGCATCTGCCTGGTAAGTGTGAAGTCATGAGTTTGCTTCCCAGTACCAAAAAAATTAAAATAAAATAAAATTGACTTAATCATGTATTATGTCACTGCCAAATCCCTGGTGGGAAGGAACGGAAATCAACACATGCAGCTCAGATCTCTTAAAAGTAGGCTTATTTTTAAGGACACTAGGAATCATAAAGAGGCTATTTAATTCAGCCTCTTGGAAGCTGAGGATGGGAATTGGTAAACTGTCAGACTGGAGGTCATACAGCATAAATCCTGGACATTATGGTTACTCTTCTCTGCTCTTTTCTGAGTATCTCACTCATTTTTATCTCTGTAAACCAGAACCCTTCATTTATTTAAGATTTCTGCTCTCCTGTGATTTTGGCCTGCTCATGGCTTTTTTAAGCCATAAAACTGGCTCTAGGCATGATGCTGCATAACAGATAGGCTCCCTGCAGCTAACACAAACTCTCCGAGAGCCAACTGCATGTTGGTTCCAAGGCAACATGTTATTACCTCAGCTTGGTGACCTGTTCATGGCTGTGCAGCTCACTCATGGTAGAAGGGCTGGGACACACTGTGTCAATGGCCATCATAAGCCCAGCCCCTAACAGTGGGAGGCAAATTCAGAGAAATATCCATAATATATATTACTTACAACTAAACAACTTTGGGTGAATCTGTATTTGTTCTTATCCAAAGTCTCATTTCTACAGCAGCCCATTCTTTCCTGGTTGAAACAGGATGTGATTAATTAAAGTAATTATAAAAATATAAAGTAATATTGGAGCAACCTATTCATCCTCTCGGAGAATGACTAAATTTACTTTTATCTAAAGAGGCAAAACTTGGGCTGAGGGTTTACCTCAGCAGCCTAAGTACCTGCTTGGCAAAGGCAAGATCATGAGTTGGATCCCCGGCACCAAAAAAAAAAAATACAAAACTTGGATTTTTTTTTTCTACTGCAGAAATTGTTTTCTAGTATAACTTTCTAAATTCCACAGGTAGAAGTCAAAGATTGCTTCTCCGAGGCTGTTGGCATTTTTATTTTTATTTTTTTATTTTTTTGAACCAGGGATTGAACTCACAACCTTGTGCTTACCAGGTAAGCACTTAATCCACTGAGCTAAATCCCCAGCCCTGTTTGCATTTTTAAAGAGAATGCTGAATATTAATAGTTTCCATTTATTTAGCATTTATTATATGCCAGCTTCTCTATAAAAACTTTACATGAGCTGGAGGAGTAGTTCAGTGGTGCCAGTGTGTGTTTAGCATGTGTGAGGCCCTGAGTTCAATCACCAGCACTGCATAAAAAAAAATTTACACGTAATACTTTTTAAAAATTCCTACAACAATCCAGGCAAGAGAATATGTGAATTAAGATACTACTAATGATAATAACAAATAAATGCTAAAGATATAGATTTTAAAAACAAAATTAAAGTGGGCTGGTGCTACATGCCTATAATCCCAGAATTTGAAAGGCTGAGACAGGAGTGAATTCAAGTTCAAGACAGGAGTAAGTTGTAAATTCAAGGACAGCTTGTCCTGCATAGCAAATTCAAAGCCAGTCTGAACTACTTTGGAGGTAGTGAGACCCTACCTCCAAAAAAAAAAAGAAAGAAGAAAAAAATTAGTCTATTCTTCACTCACATTAAGGTGGATGTTCTGGTCTGTGGGTATCTTTCCTCCATTTGATGATCTGGAAAATCAGGGTCCTCCCCTACCCCATGGCTCTGTCATCTCCTGCACCTCCCTGTCATCTGCTTTCAACTGGTTAAGAAAAAAAATGTGGAGAAGTCACCTATATCTTAAAGAGCTTGGCCCTGAAGTGACCCTCAAATCCATCCATACTTTACTGGTGAAAATACAGTGACAAGATCAGGAAATATAGTCTCTGATGAGACAGTCACTTCTTAGAAATTTAATGCTTTCCTTCAATCCCTAATTATCACATTTTTTCACATTTTACCATCTTTTCAATTAGAATGCATTGTTTCATCAATGACAATTTTGCTATTCAACATAAACTCAAATTTATTTATTTTATTTTATTTTATTTTATTTTATTTTATTTTATTTATTTTTTGGTACCAAGGATCGAACTCATGACCTTGTGCTTGCCAGGCAGGCGCTTAAGCCACTGAGCTAAATCACCGGCCTTATAAACTCAAATTTAGTTGGCAGCACTTTTTCCTTCTTAGTAATGCATAAATACTATATGGTTTACAATCAATGGAAACTTAGGTTAGATGAAATTTGGGTAATTTTTGCTTTTCCTCAGTCTACTGGCTTTTTTTCCCCCACCAAATATCTATATTTACAACTTTCTTTGTTCCAAAGACACATGCTAAAGTATGATTCAGTTAAAATATACCATACAGAATCTGGCATCTCTGGATAAGATGAGTCTTTCCCAGTCAAAGCTCTTCTTAGCATAGTGACTTACAAACATATAAAGAAGTTATCTGGACCAGGTATGGTGGCCTGTTATGTAATTCCAGCACTCTGGAAGTCTGAGGCAGGAGGATCGTAAGTTTGAATCCAGTCTGGTCAATTTAGCAATTTAGTAAGATCTTGACTCAAAGTAAAAAGGGGCTGGATATGTAGCTCAGTTTGAAGGCCCTGAGGTTTCACTTTCAAATAAATCCAGCTGATGGAAGAAGGAAGAGGCTAGAGGCAGTATTTCATCTTCAGTATTAACATTAAAATGCTACACACCACTTCTGTTCATGTTCAGTGGGTTAGAACCAGAAGGAAGGTCACACCAGGTGCAGAAAAATAGGGAGAAAAAGATCCTTGATTGAACAGCTTCCAGTGAAAACTGTATTCTCTAAAGAGGAGGCAAAAATCTTGCTAGATAGCTAGCTGCTTTTTTTTTTTTTTTTTGGTACCAGGGATCAAACTCACCACCTCACACTGGCAAGGCAGGTGCTTATGCCACTGAGCTAAATCCCCAGCGCCCTAGTTAGCTGTTTCTAATATAAGAAAAATTAAATTTTGAATTATAAATGATTAGTAGCAAGGAAGAAATTTTTTGGAAGTTTAAATTTTATTTTTCTTCTTCCTTTAATATATGTTTGTGATACATAATAAATGCATTCATCATGGGGAATTAGTACATAAACATATTGTATCTTGACTTTTTTTTACTTACCCTTCTCCTTCCTTCCCTCCATCTTACCCATCCTTGAATTCCCTTCCCATCTCTACAAAGTCTGTCTCCCTTTATTATCATTTAGCTTTTTATTTTGCTCCTAAACTATTTGTACTTTGACTTTCTAATGTAAGAGCAACCACATGATATTTGTTTTTTGTGTTGGTTTTATTTTACCTAGCATTATAGCCTCAAGGTACATCCATGTAAGGAGAAATTCTTAAAATATTATTCAGGAATTCTTTATTGGGTGTCTTAGTTATTTTTCTTCTAGCTGAGATGAAATACCAGACACCCAAAATTAAAATTTGGGGAGAGGTTTATTTTGGCTCACAGTTTGTAGAGGTTTCAGTCAACAATTTGTTAACTCCAAGACAGGATGGCATGGCAAAGAGGCATCGCAGAAGAGAAGAAGACCCATGACCATATGAGGCTTTGGCCAGACATCTAGATACAAGCTGTAACATAGAGTGACTGATTGTAGCCACCAGATTACCACTATCTCTGTTCCCTAAGGCTGTATTGGCATATCATTTTGAAATATTAAGTAAATTATCTATAGATAATATCATTTTTAAGTAAGCAGAAGGAAAGTGGTAACCGTATAGCAGAAGTAGCTAATGTTAATTTAGAGATGTCTAAATGTTAGGTGATGCATTGAAATTTAAAACATCTTATTCCAGGTTCTAGGTTTGAACATTTATAAGAGAGGAAAATACCTTTTCCCTCTACCTTCCTAGGTTCTCCAACAAGGGTCCTGGAAATTAAACTGACAAAAGGCAGATTAACAAGAGAAAAACAGGCTAATTATGTAAACCTGGCATAGTAGTTTTACAAATAAGTCAGATTCAAGGAGGCAGCCAGATGTTTGAGCCTTATCCAACATCTTAAACTAAACAAAGGAAAATTAGTCTGGAGCTTCTGAGAAGGAGGCAAGTTATGGGAATGAGAGGGAGGAAAGTGTGGTAAGATAGACAAGAGCATCTCAGGAAATGAGTAAATTTCTTTTTAAAAAGGGAAAATATATACTCTACTTTTAGGCATTTGTAGATGGGTAAAGAGCTTTTCCTCCACCTGTTGATTTTCAGTTGCCTTCAGCTCAAAGTAATCCACATGACAAAGAGATGTATCTTTGGCAGTCATATTCTGGTGCTTTGGCATACACCTATTATTTTTTCTACTGAAAATTCACAAATTTCTAATATTTCATGGTGAATACTTGAAAAGCACTGAATTAGAAGTTAATGATAATAGATGAATGGTTGGAATTAATGCAATCTAGACACAAATGCAAGTGAATTACATGAAACTACATGTCAGTCCTTAGTTGATTAAAAGATTATACAAAGATTCAGAACATGCTTTTGGAAAAAATATACTTCATATAATCATTGAAATTAAGAAATTAAAAATTATTATAAAGAACTTTCAGTATGAGAAATAATTTTCCAATTCTATAATGCGTGAATCCCCAGCTTTATCAATAATATTTTCTGAAATCACACAGAAATTCTAGCTTGCTAAGGGCATTTTCTCTTCTTTGTTAATATTACCGACCCTTAAGCCTTATTTTTCATCTAATCTTCAGGGTGAGTTGATTCTGCTGAAACACTGAAAGGTAAAGGTTCTCAAGGTTCAGTTACAAGGAGGAAACAATGAAACTCACCCTTGAGTGACCAAATATAACGAGAGATAGGGGGCAAGCCCATCAGAATTTATCTAAATAGTATGACAGTATTTGAATGGGTAACAGTGAGGAACTCAGAGAGACTCCAGACCAGGGAAGGAAGGCCTTTGTAGAGATGGTCAAAGAAACTCCTTTTAGGAAATTTGCTAGGTGCTACCATGAAATGGGATAAGGTAGGATTTAACGATTATCCTTTGGCTTCACTGTAATTTTAAGATATCTCTCCATTTTCACTGTTTAACATCCATTCCTTTCCCTGGGCTTCTGAGCTTTCAGTCTTTGTAAATTAATGTTATACAGAATAGACATGTCTTAGTTTATTTTCTGTTGCTGTAACAAAATAACCAAGGCTAGATACTTTATAAAGAAATATGATTTAATTATCTGATAGTATTGAAGGCTCAGTGACTCCTCTGGTTTGGCTTTGGTGAAGGCCTTTTAACTAAATTGCAACAGTGTGGCTGGCATTGTGGGAGGGTGTGTGACAGCAAGAGACCACATGATAAAATAGGTAACATGGGAGATTCAGGAGCCTGGACTACTTTGTTATTGCCCTTGTTCTCAAAGTAGTACTAATAGGATTTGCACAAGAACATTAATCCTTTTAAGAGTTGTAGCCCCAGTGACATAACCACTCCCAGTAGACCCCTTTTTAAATTATTATTATTTTTAACAATAATAAGAATTGAACCAGGTTTTCATACTGAGCTATATCCCCAGTTCTTTCAACATTTTGAAGGTTATTTTGCTTTGTTTTTGACCCAAGGTGTCACTAAGTTTTCCTGACTGGGTTTGAACTCATGATCCTCCTGCCTCAGCCTGCCAGAGTGCTAGAATTGCAAGTATGTACCACTACCCACATCTTAGAACTTAACTTTTAAAGTTTCACCACTTCCTTATGACCACACTGAGGACTGAGCTTCCAGAAGATGAAGCTTTGGGGGACACGCTCAAAATATATCCAAGCTGTAGTAACATAGGAGGGCTCCAAGTCTGCACCCAAACAAGGAAGTAAAGAACAAACTCTTCAGGGCTGGGGATTTAGCTTAGTGGCTTAAGTGCCTGCCTAGCAAGCACAAGGTGGTGAGTTCAATCCCTGGTACCAAAAAATAAAAATAAAAAATAAATAAATGCTGGGGATTTAGCTCAGTGGCTTAAGTGCCTGCCTGGCAAGTACAAGGTCATGAGTTCAATCCCCAGTAAAAAAAAAAAAAAAAAAAAACTCTTCAAACCAATAGATTTTCCAGTGCAGAACCCATCTGCACATCAGACAGTGATCTGTCCTAAGAGATGTACATGCTCAGGTGCTGATTCCCTTATAAAAACTCTTGTGTGCTCACCTAGGACACTGAGAACCACTGCTTCTCTGCCTTTTGGCTAAGAACAAGTGGAGACTGACAGCCAAATAAAACAATAGAAACAATTAGGGAATGCAGTAAGGGCAATCTAATGGTAGGTTTAAAATACATTGCTGAAGACTCATGCTGTCTTGGATTTGAAAGGATCCTAAAATCCTCATCTTATCTGAAGCCCACAAATGACTGTTAAGACCTAATTCAGCCCCACTGATGTGATGCATTTTGTTTGGGTCATAATTTGAATTGCATGCCAACATTTAAAGTAAGGAGCAGCCCGCCTCAGGTATAGGCTGCCTGGAACCTCTCGTGTGGGCCTGGCCTGCCACCAGGAACTTAGCAGAAGTCTACATCACGGGTAAGCTGCCTGGAACCTCCACCGTGGGCCTGCCCTGCCACCAGGAACTTAGTAGAAGCCTGCATCAGGGGTAAGCTGGCTGGAACCTCCACCATGGGCCTGCCCTGCCACTGGGAACTTAGCGGAAGCCTGCATCAGGGTAAGCTGCCTAGAACCTCCACGGTGGGCCCGCCCTGCCACCGGGAACTTAGTGGAAGCCTGCCTCAGGCATAGGCTGCCTGGAATCTCCCCTGAGGGCCCGCCCTGCCACCTGGAACATCAGAAGACCTCAGCAGGCTCCAGTTAGTGTGAAAAAATTTGGAACTTTGCTCCCAGGTGGCGAACCTTGGACTACACTGGATTAACTGTATCAGTGTGCTGAGTATACCCCTAAAATAGAGGTGTACAGGGGATAAATAGGGCCAGTAGTTAAACCCCCTCCAGCTAACTGGAAGACATTGATGTGTCTGAAAAGAGTGTGTGTGATCCTCTCCTACACATAGAAAACATCAGGCAGAGTGAAAATGACAAAACAAAAAAGCAAAATGCAGTCTCAAACATGTAGTTCACCAGAAGCAAGCATAGCAGACATTGAAATAGAAGACCCCAAAAGTAACACACCGGGAATCTCTGAAAAGATAGTAAGTGAAATAAAAAAAAAAAAACAACTGCATCAGGCT